>PVLC010003786.1:0-92623 GCA_004027655.1 Graphiurus murinus
CTCCTCCTCTTTCTTCTTCTTCTTCTTTTTCTTGTGGCACTGGGGATGGAACCCAGGGCCATTCTACCTCCAAGATATACCCCCAGTCTTATTTTTTTATTCTTTAATTTGAAACAGGGTCTCCCTAAGTTTCGGAGGGCCTCACAAAGTAGCTGAGTCTGGCTGCGAACCTGGATCCTCCTGTCTTGGCCTCCCAAGTGCTGGGATTACAAGCATGTGTCATCTCCCTTCTTGAACAACAGTTGTGAGCCTGGACACGTTCTCCAGGTGAGCTCTGACTGATCCTGAGACAATGGGATTTCATTTGCTCCTGTTCCAAGCACTATTTTTTCCCTTAGTGGGACCAAACTTGTACTGCTCTTTTATGAGTGACTTCATCATGCTCTTGTTTTTGTGGTGAGCACCCAGCACTGTCAGTGCAGGTCAGGTCTCTGTTACCCTCTGTCTGTGCAGTGGAAAAAAAACTTGAATTTAATTGGGCTGGTTTTGACCTTTGTCCCAAAGATTTATTCTGAATAAATATTTTGATTATCATTTCAACTTACAATAACCAACAATTTGGATAAATAAATATCCACTTAAGCCACTGATAACTTGAACAGCTTAAGGCCAGGGATAAAGCCCTCTAGTCCACCACGGAGGACTGATTCAGGCTAATGTGGATCTAGGAAGATCTGTGCCAGTTAGGACGTTGGCTGCAAATTTATTTCTAGTTAATTGTCCCCCCTATTGGAAAAAACCATGAAAACGATTTGTCTGTGACAAATATTTTACATGACAAATTAGAAATTCCCCAAGCTTGGTGGCTTAAAACACATTTATTCTCCTACAAGTATGGAGGCCAGAGTGCTGAGATCACTGGGCAGAAGCCGGGGTGTCAGCAGACCTTGCTTCCTCCAGAGGCTCCTGCGGAGGGTCCAGTGACTGCCAGCATTTCTTGGCTTGTGGACATTGTTGCTCCCATCTCTGCTCTGTGATCAAGTTGCCATCTCCCTTTCTGTGTGTAGCCAAATCTCCCCCTGCTTGCCTCTTCTAAGGACACATGTGATTGTATTCAGGGATCACCAAGATATTTTAGAATAGTCTCCTTATCTCAATCCAGGTTAAAGCCTTAATTTAACCACACCTGCAAAAACCCTTTACAATGTAAAGTGAAATTTACAAGTTCTGGGGATTAAGATCTGGATATCCCTGGGGACCATTCCTGGGCTCACCGCAGGTTGCTAACCTAGTTTGAATGGGGAGAGAAGGAATGCCAGAGACAGTTTTCTGTAGGAGTTGTTGGGGAACCCAGCGATGTAGATGGGCTAGGAGTTCCCCTGGCAGAGAACTGTGGAACAGGTACCATATGGGATTTCCTGAGTGATTCATCTCTGCTGCGGACAATGAGCTCTTCTACCATACCTGAATTTACACTGAGGAGACCCAGGGAGAGACCAAGCATGAAGTTAGAGGGTTGCAACTTACAGCCCTGTCCCTGGGCTCTGGGGAGGGGAGCGGGGCCTGATTTGATCAGTTACTCCTGGGTGATAAAACCTCATATAAACTTAGGCACCAGGATGGTTGGAGCTTCCTATTGGGTGTGCACATCATGTGTTATTTGGTATCTCTATAGCTTTGAGGTTGGACTGAGGAGTGGCATCAGCTGAGCCAGTGGAACACAGACCTGCCAAGGTGCTGTCACCTTGTTGGTGTGACATTTCTTAGCTGACACATCATCAGATTTATTCTTCTCTATTTTCTCTCTCTCTTTTTAAAATTGGTGCATTTTACACATTTCTCATTTAACCCTTCCCCAATTCCCTCTCTTCCTCACCCTCCTCCTTCTCAGGTTCAGCTTAGTGATTGACTTTGATATGTTTGTTAAAGTACATCATGTGCATTAGGGTGTTTCCCCCCCCCCCTCCATCACCTTCAGTTAAGTCAACTTCTTTGCTCATCTAAGGTTTCTCCTTCTTCATCTGGAGTCCCTCTTATGCCCCATTTTCTCCCTAGCTTCCACATATTAGGGAGAACATATTATTTTTTTACTTTTGTGATTGACTAATTTCACTTAACATAATGTTTTCCAGTTCCATCCATTTCCCTGCAAATGACATGATTTTGTTTTTCATGGCTGAGTAAAATTCCATTGTGTACATATCCTATAGTTTTGTAATCCATTCATCTGTTGATGGACATCTTGACTGTTTCATAGTTTGGTAATTGCGCAGCTACAAACATAGATACACATGCGTTGGTCTGATAGTTTGGTTTCCATTCTTTTGTGTAGATACCCAGAAGTGGTATTGCTGGATCATATGGTAGGTTCATTTGCATTGTCTGAGGATTCTCCATACTGTTTTCCAAAATGTTTGCACTAATCTGCAATCCCATCAACAATGTAATAGACTTCTCACTTCTCCACACCCTTGCCAGCATTTGTTGTTGTTCATGTTTTTGATGATTGCCATTCTATTTGGGGTTAGGTGAAATCTCAAGGTTGTTTTGATTTGCATATCTATGATTGCTAATGATGTTGAACATTTCCTCATATTTTCTCTCTTTTAAACACAAGATTTTTCTTTTTTTTAATGCATTATTTAAATTCTAGGACATTAGCGAAATCTTTGAGCAAGTGTCTTCTTTCTCTCATATTTTGCAAGTTAAATCCATCTTCAAATATGGCAGTTCCTCCCTTTCTTGGTACCTGCAAGAATAAGGGCTAGCATGGCAGTTGATGTCAAAAGTCTAAATGTCAGAATACAGTGTTATTTCATAATATATCTTATATTGATATGTAATGGTAATAGCCTTAAATATAATTACTTCCTAAGTTACTTGGTATCTCTATAGACCCTTGAGCAGAACCTCTAAGTATGTAATGGTTAATGGTGCTTTTTTTTTTTTGTGCTGGTGATTGAACCCAGGATTCTACCTCTGAACTATACCTCCAGCCCTATTTTATTTTGAAATAGGATTTCACTAAGTTGCTGAGGCTGGCTGTAAACCTGCGATCCTCCTGTCCCAGCCTCTCAAGTACTATGATTACATGCATGTGTCACCACGCCCTGCTTGTAATGATTTTTTTTTTTGTGGTATTGGGTATTGAACCCAGAGGCATTCTACCATTGAGCTATACCCCCAGCCCTGTTTTTTATTTTTATTTTGAAACGGGCTCGCTAGGTTGACAAGAGTCTCACTCCTTGCTAAGACTGTTCTAGAACCTGTGGTCCTCCTGTCTCAGCCTCCAAGTACTGGGATTACAGGTGTGTGCCACCATTCCCAGCTTGTAGTGGTGTTTTAAATTAGTATATATAATAACATTTTCCCGGGTCACAAAAATTAAAAATCTCATATATACATATTCTGTGTTATACCAGATGACTCACATGTAATTATCTTTAAAGGAATTTTTACTTTTGCACCATCGAGGCAGCTACACATTACAACTCTCTTTGTTGTTGAACAGATGTTAGACTCAGTTACTACCCCGTACTCTAATTTTAAGAGCAACTTTGTGAAGAGGCTGTCTGCAGAGGTTCCTGTCACCAGCAGCCCGATCACCACAAGATGGCAGCAAAGTCAAACCAGGGACTGGGCAGCTCATTCCTTTGAGGACGGATTTTCCACCCCAGACCTCTGGAGATCTGCAGGAACAGTGCTACAGATAACACCTGAGAAAGACACCTTGACTCCAGGTGAGCCTGGCTTTGAAATGTTAAACGGAAGTATTCATGCGAGAGTCTTTGTCTTGTAGAACTCTCTAGGGCCATACTCAGTCAACTGCTTTCCCCTTTTCCTCCTTTTGAATAAGACATTTCCAAGATGGAGGCTAATGAAACAAAAACAAATGTAACTATGTATTAAAAGAAAAACTTTAGCCGGGTGTGGTGGCACACGCTTGTAATCCCAGTTTGGGGGAGGCTAAGACCAGAGGATCGCAGGTTCGCGACCAGCCTCAGCTACCTAGTGAGGCATTCCGCAACTTAGTGAGACCCTGTTTCAAAATAAAGAATAAAAAATAGGAAAAAAAATAGGGCTGGAGGTGTAGCTCGGAGGTAGAATGCCCCTGAGTTCCATCCCCAGTACTGCAAAAAAAAAAAAAAAAAGAAAGAAAAACTCTAGACAAATTAAATGTATCAGAATTTAATTGGGCAAAGAAGGGACCTGTGAATTGGCAGTCCTCAGAACCAGAAGTTCAGAGAGCTCCACCAGCCCTGTGGGCAGCTGCATTTATGGACTGAGAAGTGAACCTGATAGGAACCTGACTGGTCACAGCTCCACCTTTGCCTCCTTTGAATGTGGTCTGAGCTGTTGGCTGCCTGTGAGCCACTGAGGCTCTGCTGCTGTGATTGGCTGAGACCCAGAAATCCATTATACAAGTGTACACCCATCTTAGACTTCCAGTTAGTTTATGGACTAAGGTTGTGGTTGAAACTCAACACACACCATATTTAGTTTAACTTATGTTGGTTATACATATATATATATATGTATCTATATATATATTTACCTACTAAACATATATACCTATACATATATATACTATACATATACATATACATATACTATACATATATATATATATATATATATATATATATATACTAGATATATATATATACTAGATATATATATATTTAGGCACTGGAGATCAAACCCAGAGCCTTAGTCATACCAGGCAAGCACTCTATCATTGAGCCACACCCCAAGCCCTGTTATGTTTTAAATATAGTTCTGACACTCGCATTGGTAAGTGATTACTTTTGTAAAGATTGTATGTATTACTCTATGTAGTTTTACATATATGTGTATATGTAAATTATATGTTTGCATATACATATATACACATAATATATATATGTATGTGCACGTGTTCCTGACTGGACTGAACCTCTGAAACTATGATCCAAATAAACTTTCCCTCCTGTAAGTTGTTCCTGTCAGATATTTTAGTCATAGTGATGGAAAAGCTGACTAATACGACTACCCTGGGGATGGATGGGCAATGGGCACCAAGAGCCCAGATGGGATGGGTAGGATCCATGATCCACCCATCAGATCCCTGAGTCACAGATTCTTTCTGAGACATGTAATTCCCATTTGGGTACAACCTTTATTATTTCTATACTTTAGAAGCAGAATTTGCCACCTCTTACCTAGCAGTTTAATTCCTGTTCTTCCTTTTTATAATCCTAGGCGGCATGAGTTTTTGACTATCAGCATGTTTATTAACACAAATGTCAACAGTAGTGTCAACAGTGCCTCTCAGTGAGGCTTTGCAGTTCTGCAGATGGAAAAGGAGCCCAAGTCTTTTAAAAACCAGTGATATTCCCATGTAATGACAAGTATCAATACTCAAATTAGCTACTGCAGCAGTAGGAGATATAGGATTATAAGAAAGATCAGTGTTATGACTATCTGCTGAAAGAAATCATTTGTATCCCGTTGTAATAGAGAAGTTTGGATGCTGATTATTTTAGGGAGATTTCTGGCTAAAATTTGGGCTTCTTTTCTTCTCTGGCCCTAAATATATTTATTGGTTGTTTCTTAATAAAGCCTTGTGTGAGAATTATTATATTAGTCAAAAAGGTTTTTACAAAGAAGTCCATTTTTTTAAAAAAACTTAATACTGGACATTGATCAGATGCATTGGTTAGTCAGTGTTTTGCTGGTAGGGCTTCTTTCTTTTTGTTTCACATGAGTAAATACTGAAGATCCTTCCATCCGGGATGTGCACTGAGAGGTTTATTTGCAGCAATGCTTTGTTCACAAAACTTGACAGGGTCCTTCCTTCCTCCCTTCCTCTCTCCTTCCCTCCCTTTCCTCCTTTCATTCCTTTTTGTGCAGGATATTAAACCCAGGGCATTCTACCTCTGAGCTACACTGCCAGTACTATTTTATTTTGAAACAGGGTCTTGCTAAATTGCTGAGACTAGTCTTGAACCTGTGATCCTCCTGTTTCACCCTCCCAAGCAGGTAAGGCCCCTGCTTTGCTTGTAACTGGGATGATTGTCAGTATCTGCCAATCCAGAGCAGCTTTCTCTTTCTCTTTTGAGGTCCCTAGAGCTGACTTTTTCTACTCTGTACTCTTTTATAAATAACATAAGAAAGCAAGCATGCTTAATTTCTCTTATGGCTTGGATTTAGAATGTTTAGACCTCAAGTGGTTAATAGGGCAGCAGTGTTTGAGGAGGTCCTGGTTGCTGGGGAAGGGTGCCTGGGGGTGTGGCCAGGGACACTGCTTCCTGGGCAGGCTGCTGCACTTTCCTGCTCTTCTCTCTCCCCTGCTGCCATGAGCTGATAAAAGTTTTCATCCCTCTCTCTCTCCTCCCTGCCATCATGGCCTGAGGACCTCCCGGCTCCTGCTTGGCATCTAGCCTGAACAAAGAAAGCCGTTGTTCTTCTAAGTTTGTATGTCAGGTGTTTGGGTCACGGCAGTGAGAATACTGACTGACACGTGTTCTCAGGACCAAGAGCAAGATCTAAAGCTCTGAGGAACATTTTGTGTCTTCATCTTGATGTCAGCTTATCTCTTAGATTTTGAATATTCTAGTAATTGAGATGCCAGGTTTTAGGAACATTAGGAATAGCTTATCAAGCCCATGGTTATCTAAATGAAGAAGGGATTGTCATGTGCAAGATTTTTCAATGATCCCTTGGCCTCTTTGATAAACAAGTGACATGGTAGATATTTAATTTTAGAGGATGACTTGGCAGGTTGTCAGTGCAGTTTAAAACTGTCAAAGGACATTGTTGATCTTGAGAAGAGAATAGATACAAAAATATTGATGCAAATAGCATTGACTCTTCTATTATTGTAACTTAGAAAGCATTGCACTGATGCCATCTCAAACTACCTTTACAACATCTTTCTGCAATAGGAAGGGGCAGAGGTAAACTAATATGCTCTTGAATATGCAGCAAATGTTAATATAAAGCAAGCATTCCCTAGTGATTTTTCTGGCAGGATGATAATAGCATGGGCAAACCAGACACTCTGCACCGCCATTCTAAATTATTGAATTCTTTCTATCCATTCTTCCAGGCACAGGCGAAGCCAGGGCTCTAGTCTTGACATCCTCTCCCTGCTCCAGAGGCCACTGAGGCAGTTTCTCATGAGTGTTCACTTATGAACCTAGAGCTCTGAAGAAGGCCCTGTCCCTTCCCCTCCCTCCCGACCTTCCTGGATTTTGGTACTAGAGCCTGGGCTTCATATTCTCTTCTGTTTTGGAAGGTGCCACAGCCAGACCACCAATCAAAGTGATTATCTTATTTTAAAAACCAAATTCAAAGCTAAATGTCTTTCTTGCAGGATCCTACAAAGAACCACTGAAGATACCCGTCAATGAAAGTTCTGAAACAAGTAACTTTGCTCTCCATTTTCACAAGGCACCTCATGTACCAGACAGAGGTGGGAAGGAAAACGTTGCTTCCAAAGGCCAGGTAGGGAAAGAGAGAAATTGGAGGTTGAACCCAGGGATGTTCTACCTCCGAGCTATACCCTCAGCCCTTTTTATTTTTCATTTTGAAACAAGACTCTAAGTTGCTGAGAGTCTTGTTAAGTTGCTGAGGCTGGCCTCAGACCTGTGGTCTTCCTGTCTCAGCCTCCCAAGTACTGGTATTACAGTAAGAAAATGGTAGATTCCTGATGAAAAAATGAACAAGTGAAGGATATAAATAGAGGCACTTGAGCCGGGTGTGGTGGCACACGCTTGTAATCCGAGCATTTGGGAGGCTGAGACTGGAGGATCCAGGTTCTCGGCCAGCCTCAGCTACCTAGTGAGGCACTCCACAACTCAGTGAGACCCTGTTTCAAAATAAAGAATAAAAATAGGACTGGGGTATAGCTCGAAGGTAGAATACCCCTGAGTTCAATCCCCAGTATCGAAAAAGAAAAAAAATTAAATTAAAAAAGTCACTCAAGTAAATGAAAAAATATTGTTAGGACTGATTGAGAAAGTGAAAATGAGAACCATCAAATGATGGTAATTTTGATGAAAATGACTATCAAAGAGGTAAGATAAAAAATAATAAAATTATTACTATTATGGTATGTATATAAATACAAACATATCTATACAAATTAATTAGAGCAGGTCTTTGGTCAGTTGCTTTATTGTTGGGTATGTGTTTAGGGGTGGGGGTGGGCAGGAAGTTCTACTGAGATAGTTAGGGGTGCTGTTGACCTCGTGCCTGGACCAGCCTACTGACACCACTGTCCTTTCCAGCCTTTGCTGCTGATAGTTTTTACCACCTGCCCCTCAGGACTTCTTTTTTCCTTCTCCTTATCCTATCTGGTGAATAGTGGCAGCAAGGTTGGTGGTTCTGTCTCTGGGCTCACAGTGGTCTTGGCAAGATACTTCTTAGAGCAATAGTTATGCCAGCTAGACCATTACTGAAGGACTTGGGAAGGGGATTATGGAACCCGCTTTACAGCTTTATGTAGAGCATCTGTAGTCATGACTAGTGAGAAGTCAAATAGCATCAAGAGTGGGGAAGCTACTTTTCCAGTAAATGTGTGTGGTCTTCCTTTCCTGTGGTCCTCACTGGTCATCTGGAGAGTGTTTCTACAATGAGGGCCTGGAGAATTTAAGAATTCATATTCAGTGAGCTCTGTGCTAAATTGCTCACTAAAGTAATAAGTAGATATCACTGAGAAGCATGAGCTGTACAGAAGCATGTGCTGGACAATGCCTCAGTCAGTCTTGCGGGATTCTGAACAAGTGAATCTGTAAAGAGTTACATTGGGCTACTGACCAGCAGGTCATCTTAGAAATGTTGTTTTATCCCAGGATTTCTCAACTGAGGGTGATTCTGTGACCCAGGGAAACTTTGGCAATGTCTGAAGAAGTTTTTGATGTCTCTATCCAGGGGGAAAGTGTCTAGTGGGTAAAGGCCACAGGTGCTCTAAACATTCTCCAGTGCATGGGACAGGTCCTGCAGCAAGGTGCCAGCAGTGCTGAGGTTGGGAACTCTGCTCTATAGTTAATTGCTCTACACTGAATACATAACAAACCATGGTTCACTGACTGGCAATGTTTCTTGTGTGACAATGTTTATTATGTGGCAATGTTTATTATGTGAAAAACTGAGGGAGAAACTAAAATATTAAAATTATGCCTATCAGAGTGACTTCTGTCTGAACTGTGGAGATTCAGTGATTGTTATACACATAAGATTAAATATGGAGCCAGGTGTGGTAGCACACGCCTGTAATCCCAGTACTTGGAAAGCTGAGACAGGAGGATCTCAGGTTCGAGGACAGCCTCAGCAAGTAGTGAGACTTTCATCAACCTAGTGAGATTCTGTTTCAAATATAAAACTAAAACTAAAAATAAAAATAGGGCTGGGGGTGTAGGTCAGAGGTAGAATGCCCCTGGGTTTAATCTCCAGTACCACACAGACACACACACACACACACAGACACACACAAAGATTAAATATATTGCTGTGAAGGAACAAAAAATAATCTTCTCTGCTTTAACTATTCATTAGTATGTATTTAGAAAATTACAATCAAATATTTTACATTTATTACTACTTTTTATAGCTGGTTTTGATCAAAGTTGAATGAAAGAATGTCAGAAGTCTACTTTATATACAGTCCCAATGAAATAGCGAACAACCTTTTGAACTCATAGATTTAGACAAGTTGCTTAAGATCCCTGTGACTTGCTGTCCCCAGTTTTAGTGGGTAAAGGTGTTAACAGCCTGTGATTTGTTTATAGACTAAATCGATTTTTAGGCTAGAAGAATAAAAGAGGATTTTAGTTTAGTTGAATACTACAACAATAATAATAAAGATGAGAAAACTGTGGCACAGCGAAGTTAAGTAATCTCAAAAATAATATATGTGAAATGCTTGGCACTGTTCAGTGAATGACATGATTAGTTAATAAATAATAGCAATTACTGCATTGGCTTTGACACTGTGGAGTCTTTGAACTTCCTACTAATTGTCAGTTGTGACTCTACATTCATCTCATCTGAGACATACACATATGTTTCTAAAGACTTATCTTCTTTATACATGTTTGTTTTCAGAAATGTCTAAACCAGCTATTTTCAACCCAGAAGCTGTTTCAACAAATCAATGGGACAATGAAGTTCTGTGACAAATCCCAGTGTGTTTGGAAAGGTATGGGGCAAAGACTTCCCATTTGTCCTTTCCTATCCTTTTCCCATCCTGCCTCCTTCATTTCTTTCTTATTTTAAAATGCGTTATTATAAACATTGTAAAATTTGGATAATTCTTGTAATCCTTTGCCCTAACCACCTCACCCTCAAATTCCATTTTTTAGAGGTGACCTCCTTACCTCTTCCAGTTACTCCTGGTTTTTTTTTAAAAATCAATTTTATACATAATATACTTACCTTTTTTTGTAATTTGAGACTTTATCATGACTTTCTAATAGAGTTGATAAGAACTTAGTTCTTTTCCTGCTTCATTGTTTCTTCAGTTTCTGGACACGCTTGCATGATACTTTAAAAAGGTAAAATTAGTACTCTGTGCTTATATCATATTACTAAACAACTATATTCACCAAGCCAAGTAGTGTATCATAAACATTCTTCTTTTCTACTGTAACTGTTTTTTGTATTGGCCTTATTTTTAATTTGGTATATGTCTATGAAACTACAAATATTTCTTCTAAATGCTCTGGTGTTTTGTCCCACAATTATTGATAACATTTCCACACACTCACCCACTTCAGTGCCCACTTTTCCTTAGTGACCTCCCGTGGAGTCTGCTAACCAGGTGCTACTTTGGCCAGGAGTATGGTCATAATCTTGGGACTTTGCTTCTTTGATGTTAGGTCCACTATTTTTGAAAATGTCCTTATTCTACTATTACACCTGGCTCATATTGCAATTGGCTATAATTTCTAATTTCACTCAAAAATTTGAAGACATTGTTTTCTACTGTCCATTTTTATGAGAAATCATATACAAAGTTGATTTCCTAGACTTTGTATACCACTTAATTTTTCTCTCTGGATGCTCATAGAAAAATCTCTTATCATCAGTGTTCTAAAACTTCAGGATGGTAAAGCTTAGCATTTAAAAAATATTCACTATGAGTTAAAAATTACATTGGTGGACCTTTGTGGTTTTAGAGACCCATATTCTATAATTCTCTTAAAGTTTCTTAAATTATTTAATTTCACTTTTGTTTTTTTTTTCTTTCTTTCTGGAACTATTCTGTTGATCCTTCTAGATTGGTTTGCTCATTTTTCTGTTCTACTTTTCATCTTATTTCTACCTTGTCCCTTCTGTGATACATATATATATATGTATATATACATTATAAATATATAAATACATAAATGATATATGTATACTATATATATGTATATACACAATCTATTTTAAGGAGCAGTTTTAGGTTCAAAGCAAAATTGAGCAGGAAATAGAGTTACCATATATTCTCTGCACAGGCACAGCCTCCCCAGCTATGAACATCAGGCACCAGAGTGGTACATTTGTTACAATCTATAAACCTACATTGACACATCATTATCACCCAAAGTACATAGTTTGCATTAGAATTCATTCTTGGTGTTATATGTTCTGTGGATTTTGATAAGTGTGTGATGACCATTACAATATAGAGAATAATTTCACTGTCCCGAGAATCCCGTGTTCCGTCTATTCAACCCTCCATCCCCCTCTCCCTGGCAACCTTTTTTTTTTTCTTTACTGTATCTATAGTTTTCTCTTTCCATAATGTTATATAGTTGGAATCATACAGTATGTAGCCTTTCCAGATTGGAATTTTTTACTTAAAAATGTAATATGCATTTACTTAGTAATATGCAGCTTAATATACGTTGAGTTTCCTTTACGCCTTTTCATATCTTGGAAGCTCATTTGTCTTCAGTGCTGAATGCTTGGAGGCACCAGATTTATCCATTCATCTACTGAAGAACATCTTGGTTGTTTCTAAGTTTTGGCAATTTTAAATAAAACTGCCATAAATATCGATGTGTGGGTTTTTGTGTGGACATCAGTTTTCAGCTCACTTGAGTAAATTCCAAAGAGCATGATTGCTGGATTGTATGGGAAGACTGGGTTTAGTTTTGAAGAAAGTGCCAAGCTATCCTCCAAAGTGGCTATCAAAATGGCTGTACCATTTTAAATTTTGACTGGAAATGAATAAGAGTTCTTGTTGCTCCACATCCTCACCAGCGTTTATAGTCAGTGTTTTGGGTTTTGGCCATTCTAATAGGTATGTAGTGTCATCTCCTTGTTTTAGCTTGCAATTCCCCAATACCATATCCTGTTGAGTATCTTTTCATAAGCTTTACATTCCATGCATATCTTCAGATGTTTTGCCTATTTTTAAATATGGTTGTTCATTTTCTTACTGTTAATTGTGTGTGTGTGTGTGTGTGTGTGTGTGTGTGTGTGTGTGTGTGTTTGTTGCTGGGGATTGAACCTAGGGGCATTCTACTTTTGAGATACACTCTCATTTTTTATTTTGAAACAGAGTCTTGCTAAATTGCTGAGGCTGTCCTTGAACCTGTGATCTTCTTGTCTCAGCCTCCCAAGTACTGGGATTATAGGCATGTGCCACCACTCCTAGTTTATTGTTCAGTTTTAAGACTTTGAAAATTCCTTCATATATATTTGGAATACAGTTATGTATGAAATATGTCTTTGGCAAGCATTTTCTCTCGGTCTGTGGCTTGTCTTATTCTCTTCACAGTGTCTTTTACAGAGCAGACATTTTTAATTTTAACAAAGTATAGCTTATAAACTATTTCTTTCATGGATTGGGCTTTTGGTGTTGTTTCTAAAAAGTCATTGACAAACCCAAGTTCACCTAGTTTTTCCTCTCTGTTATCTTCCAGGAGATTCGTAAGTTAGGTTCATGATCTATTTGGAGTTAATTTTTATAAAAGGTATTTTAGCCAACTTTTTCATCACAGTGACCACAATACCTGACAAGCATAACTTAGAGGAAGAAAGGGTTATTTGCTCACAGTTTTGGAAGTTTCAGAGGTCAGTCCATGGTGAGCTGGCTTATGGTGGCAGGGCTTTAGGGCATGGTAGCATGGAGGAAAAAAGCCAGTTGAGCTTATTTTGGTGGAGAGGAGAAAGAGAAAGAGAGAGAGAGAGAGAGAGAGAGAGAGAGAGAGAGAGAGAGAGAGAGAGCAGTTGGGAGAAGATACAGCTTCTGGCCCTACCCCCAGGCATCCACCCCCTCCAGCCATATCCCATCTCTGAACCTGGCTGAATTGTCTAACACATGAACTTCTCTGGGGAACGTTTTAAACCCAAACTATGACAAAGGGTGTGAGGTCAGTGTCTAAGTTTGTTTATTTATTTATTTATTATCTATTTTTAACATTTAGATATCCAGTTGTTCTAGCACCATTGTTGGAAAGACTGTTTTTACTCCATTGTATTGCCTTTGCTATTTTGTCAATAATCAGTTGTCTGAGTCTGTGAGGGTCTATTTCTATGTCTCTTCATTGGTCTATTTGTTTATTCTTCTGCCAGCACTACACTGCCTTTATTAACGTACCTTCACAGTACATATTGGAGTTGGATGGTACCAGCCTTTTTGCTTTGCTCTTCTTCAAAACTGTGATGGCCATCCTTTGTTATCTCCATACAATCTTTAAGTTACTTTGTAAATATTAACAAGGTAACTTGCTGGGATTTTGATTGGGATTGCATTGAATCTATAGAGAAAATTAGGGAAAATTCATGCCTTAATAATATCTAGTTTTCTTATCTGCAGCAGGCCAGCTGCTGCCTCAGTTTCCCTATCCTGCACTCCGCACTGGCAGCTGAAACACAAAAGACAGACACACACAGACACACAGACACAGACACAACCTCGCGAGGGGAACAAATGTTCAACTTTATTAAGTGGCTCTTTGCCTATATAGGCTGAAGCCAGACCTTGAGTACATGTACAACATTTATTATTTTACAGGCCCTAAACTCCAGGTGGGCCACATCAATCAAGCTTAGAAGAAACATTTGTTACTTACACCTTATCTTAGACCCCTTGACAGGGGAAGACAAACAACACAGGTCATAAACCCTCAAACACTGGGATTCCTGGGAAGTTACAAATTTATTATCTCTAGGGTCGTATTATGAGTAACAGGCATTGGCTAAGTTTTAATTGCTTAGACAGCCTTGACAGTTAAGCAGTCACCTTAGCTTTCGAGTCTTTTGAATTTAGCAAAAGTTTTCTCTGCTTCCCACACTTATCCTTTGCAATTATTTTTCTACATTTTTATTTTATTTTATTTGTTTTTGTGGTACCAGAGATTGAACCCAATCCTATTGTATTTTTTAATTTTGAAACAGAGTCTCACTAAGTTGCAGAGGGCCTCACTAAATTGCTGAGGTTGGCTGTGAACTTGTTATCCTCCTTTCTCAGCCTCTCAAGTACTGGGATTACAGGTGTGTGCCACCATGCCCAGCTTGTCTACATATTTAGATCTATAATTTCTTTCCTCAGAATTTTTTAGTTTTCCTCATATACATTTTTTGATTTACATCTAATATTTTATTCTTAGATAGTAGTATAAGCGAAATTTTTTAAAATTTTAAATTCCAATTGTTTATTGCTGGTATGTGTAAATTGACTTTTGCATATTAACCTTATATCCTGCAGCCTTAGTATAATAACTCATTAGTTTCAGGAGATTTCTTTTATTCTTTGGTATTAATTTTTAAAAATACCTATAATGGCCTTTTATTAACAGGCCTGAATATTTCTAGTAGCCTTGCTGTTCTATCTACAATGCAGGTGTTCATAGCTAACATTGAAGCAGGAATTTATGATTAATAATTTGACTTTCTTTGTGTAGCATCTTTGTGAAACTCATGATTTTATCAGAAATCTTTTGGTCACAGAGGCCACAAGTCATCTGATCTGTCTTGGTTCCTGTTGATTTTATCATTTTATCAGTTTGATCACAAGCTGAGTGGTCAGAGATGAGAAGACAGTGGCCTGTGGTTTGGACTTAGTGGTGTCTTTTCATGAGAATTTAGAAGAGAACAAATGATATAACCTCAACTCCAGAGAGTCATAGGTAAAATTAATAAAAAGTAATAACTTTGTGTGCTCTGGTATAGAAATAGTGAGAGAAAAAGATAAAAATCAACAGATCAACCAATATTTATTGACAAAGATTCAGAATAGGGCTCGGGTCTACCAGGTAAGTGTGGGGTGATGGGCATTGAGGTGCAAAATTCACTCTGGTTTTAAAAATCTCAAGTGACAGAATAAATGTGGAAAGCATGAGAGTAGTATCTCTCTTTCTCTTTGTTCCTCATAAGAATTGTAATTTAGATTTGGCACTCACATACTTCTTATTAAAAAGTGCCATTGCATAATTTTTAATGTTCTTGCTTAAATTAACACAAGTCTTCTATTTCCCTTCCTCCCTGGTTACCTGTGATACAGTTTTATCATGATGACCACTTTTTTTTCACTTTGTAATCTCTTAATACTCATTAAGATGAGTATTATATTTTCAGGATCACAGAGATATGTAGACCTTTTTTTCTTGCAGGCTGCAAAGATGGAGTCTGTGATGAATTCTTTCATCTTAAAAGGTTCAGTGACATAAACTATTCCCCACACCAACCAGAGGTGAAGATGCATCTTAGTGGTCTTCGAAATGACTACTGTAAGTTATCATTTAGATTATGAAATGAAGAGTTGAAATGACAAAAATGCATCTGGTGATCTGGCATAAGATTGAAATTTGATTCTGTAAGAACCAGATGGTTCTTGTGTCTATACTGTGCAACCATGGCTGATGGAGTTGGATTTTCCTTGCACAACTTTCATGTTCAGGAGTGGTGGCATTGGTGAAAGAGCATGAGATTGTAACTCATAAATACATTTTTGTTTTATTGTATTAGAATGAACTATATTAATGTTGGCCTATTCTTACACATGTATTTTAAACATGGATAAATCTAATCAGTTAAACAACCACATGGGATGTGCTCACTAAGTACCTAGCTTATAATCTAGTAAGAAAGACAGTATTAATTCACATGAAACTGATTTCAATATGCCAATGTGGAATGTACATAATTAACTCTGGGATATAATGAGCTATACAAACTACAAGGAATTCATGAACTCTAGAGTCATCTGGAAAGCCTCTGTGTAGATATTGACTTAAGCTGGATCTTGAAAGATGGATAGAACTTATAGGGCGTAAGGGAAAAAAGAGTATTTTTGGTGCTGTTAACAGCATGAACAAAGCCAGGATGTTGGTAATTAATGATAACCAAAGGCAGTGAAGAGGCTACATTGGGGACTGGTGCACAGGTAAGTGGATGCAAGTCATGGAGAAATTTAAAACTCAGTTACAGAAATTTAGATTTGTTTGGAGAGTTGTTGACTAAGAGAACTATTTGAAGAAAAGTTCATGTCATAATGTGTGGAATTCAGAAGAGAGGTAGGAGGAGAGAACTACCAGAGTAAAGGCCAATTTTCCCTCTATGAATAAAAATATCTGGGAAGCCTTCAGCCATCACCATACAGCCTATGCTTAGTTGATCCTCTCCTTCAACTACCAACTTCATTTCTAATGACCAGCCAAACCTCTTTCGTATCTCACTGCCTTCTCTGATGTGACATTTCAAGAACAGTCTTCCCTTCTCCCTGACCCTTACCAACCTGCCTTCCTGGTGATACCACCCTTCTCCTGCTTCAAAAATTGGAATAATATTAAGTTCAACCCTCTTCCCGGGTATTTTTATTCATAGAGGGAAAATTGGCCTTTACTCTTTGGAAGCTTTCTCCTACCTCTCTCCTGAATTCCCCATACTCTCACATGAACTTTCCTTCAATAATTCTCTCAACAACTCCTCAAACAAATCTAAATTTCTACTACTGAGTTTTGAATTTCTCCATGACTTGCATCCACCTATCTGTGCACCAGCCCCCAATGTAGCCTCTTCATTGCCATTAGTTATCATTAATTACCAACATGCCAGCTTTGCTCATGTTGTTCTTGGTATGTCACATTAGAGGAGGCAGTAAGGTGTGAAAGAGACTCAGTTCATCACTAGAAATGAAGTTGGTAGTTGAAGGAGAGGATCAACTATGTGTAGGCTGGATGGTGAGGGTTGAAGGCAAGGGCTGATGTGGACTCTCTGGGTGAGGGAGAGAGGAGTGGAGGGAACAGGAACATCTGTAGAGAGGGTTGAGCAGACAAGCAAAGTCAAAGTCACTAAAAGGAGAAATTTGTTTTCTTCTCTTACAGTTCCTTCTCCAAGAGAACTTATTGTGATAATCAACTAAGGAGGACAAATTTTCAAGAAATGTTAAAAACCACAACACTCATATTAAAAAGAAACAACTTTTATTGTCATTTTTTCCCCATGACCCCCTTTCTTTCCTCTCCTCAGCAGCAAAATTTGTTGGAAGGTGTTTGTGCTTACAGTTTCCCCTTTCTCTCCTCACATTGTCTTGAGCCCACATACCTTTGATTTGATATCCCACTGTCTCAGGTTGCCTCTTAAAAAATTTTAATTGACATATAAACCTCCTCCTTATTTTTTTATTAATTGGTGCATTGTAATCATACATCTTTGTTAGGTACAAGCTAATAAAGGCATATATGCACACATTTCTCATTTAACCCCTTCCCCAGTTCCCACCCCACTCCCTCGCCCTCCCTCCTTCTCAAGTTCAGAGTTCAGTTTAGTGATTGACTTTGATATATTTGTGAAAGTACATGTGCATTAGGGTGCCCCCTCCAGTCCATCACCTTCAGTTAAGTCAACTTCTTTGCTTATCTAGGGTTTCTCTTTTTTCATCTGGAGTCCCTCTTATGCCCCATCTTCTCCCTACCATCCACATATTAGGGAGAACATATGTTTTTTTACTCTTTGTGACTGACTAATCTCACTTAACAATGTTTTCCAGTTGCATCCATTTCCCTGCAAATAACATGATTTTGTTCTTCTTTATGGCTGAGTAAAATTCCGTTGTGTATATATCCCATAGTTTTGTAATCCATTCATCTGTCGATGGACATCTTGGCTGTTTCCATAGTTTGGCAATTGTGAATTGTGCAGCTATAAACATAGATACACATGCGTCGGTCTGGTAGTTTGGTTTCCATTCTTTTGGATAGATACCCAGAAGTGGAATTGCTGGATCATATGGTAGGTTCATTCCCATTCATCTGAAGATCCTCCATACTGTTTTCCAAAGTGGTTGCACTAATTTGCAATCCCACCAACAATGTATTAGGGTTCCCACTTCTCCACACCCTTGCCAGCATTTGTTGTTGTTGTTCATGTTTTTTATGATTGTCATTCTGATTGGAGTTAGGTGAAATCTCAAGGTAGTTTGATTTGCATCTCTCTGATTGCTAATGATGTTGAACATTTCCTCATACATTTTTTGGCCATTTGTATTTCTTCTTTTGTGAGGTGTCTATTTAAATCCTTTGTCCATTTTTTGATTGGGTTATTTGTTTTCTTAGCTGTGGGTTTCTTGAGTTCTCTGTATATCCTAGATATTAGTCCTCTATCAGAAGAGTAGCTGGCAAAAATTTTCTTCCACTCTGTGGGCTCTCTGTTGAGGTTCTTGATAGTTTCCTTTGCTGCACAGAAGCTCTTTAGTTTAATGCAATCCAATGTATTGATCTTCCTTTGAGTTGCTTGTGCTTTGGGGGTCTTGTTGAGAAAGTTTTTGCCTGTGCATATGTGTTGAAGTGTTGGTCCTATGCCCTCTTCAAGTAGCTGCAAGGTCTCTGGCCTGACTTCCAGGTCTTTGATCCACCTTGAGTTGACTCTTGTGCAGGGTGAGAAAGTGGGGTTTATTTCCATTTTCCTGCATATGGTTAACCAGTTTTGCCAACACCTTTTGTTAAAGAGGCTATCTTTTTTTCCAGTGTATGTTTTTGGCTCCTTTGTCAAAATCAGTTGGCTGTAAGCACATGGGTCTGTTTCTGAATCTTCTATTCTGCTCCATTGGTCTATGTATCTGTTTTTGTGCCAATACTATGTTGTTTTTATTACTGTGGCTTTGTAGTAGAGTTTAAAGTCAGGTATTGTGTTACCTCCTGCATGGTTCTTGTTGCTAAGAACTACTTTGGCTATTCTGAGCTTTTTGTTGTTCCAAATGAATTTAAGGACTGATTTGTCTATGTCTGTGAGGAGTGACCTTGGTCATTTCATGGTATTGCATTGAATTTGTAGATCACTGTTGGAAGGATGGCCATTTTGATGATACTTATTCTGCATATCCAAGATCATGGAAGATCTTTCCATCTTCTAAAGTCTTCATCAATTTCTTTTTTCAAATTTTTATAGTTTTCCTTATAGAGGTCTTTTACCTCTTTGGTTAGGTTTATCCCTAAGAATTTTATTTTTTGGGATGCTATTGTGAGTGGAATTGTTTTCTGAATTTCTTTTTCAGTGGATATATGGTTGGCATACAGGAAAGCTTCTGATTTTTTTCAGATTGATTTTGTATCCAGACACTTTGCTGAATTTGTTGATCAGTTCTATATGTTTTTTTGGTTGACTTTGTTGGGTCTTCTAAGTATAGTATCATGTCATCTGGGAAAAGGGATAGTTTTAGTTCTTCTTACCCTATTTATTACCCCTTTGATTTCCTTCTCTTGCTTTATTGCTTTGGCTAGTCTCAAGTACTATATTGAACAGAAGAGTTGATAATGGACAACTTGTCTTGCTCTTCTTTTTCGTGGGAACTCTTTCAGTTTTTCTCTATTTAATATGATGCTGGCTGTGGGCCTATTGTATATTTCCTTTATGATGTTGAGGTATGTTCCTTCTATTCTGATTCTTTGAAGTGCTTCTAGCATTAATGGGTGTTGGATCTTGTCGAATGCTTTTTCAGCATCAATTGAGATGATCACGTGATTTTTGTCTTTGGTTCTGTTTATGTGGTGAATTACATGGATTGTTTTTCATATGTTGAACCAGCCTTGGATCCCTGGGATGAACCTGACTTGGTCATGGTGTATAATTTTCTTGATGTGGTTTTGAATGCACATTGCGAGTATTTTGTTTAGCAGTTTTGCATCTAAGTTCACCAATGATATAGGTCTATAGTTTTCTTGAGCTATCTTTATTTGGCTTTGGTATTAATGTGATGTCGGCTTCATAGAATGTGTTTGGGAGGGTCCTGTTCCTTTCTATTTCACAGAATAGTTTGAGGAGTATTGGGATTAGCTCTTCTATAAATGTTTTATAAAACTCACTTGGAAAACCATCTGGCCCTGGGCTTTTGTTTGATGGTAAACTCTTTATTGCTGTTTCTATCTGTTTGATTTTTATTGGTTGATTTAAGTTTTCTATATCTTCTTGACTCAATTTAGGAAGGTTATATGTGTCTAGAAATTTGTCAATTTCTTCCAGATTTTCCATTTTGTTGGAGTATAGTTTTTCAAAATAGTTTCTGATAATCCTTTGTATTTCCAAACTGTCAGTGGTAATATCCCCTTTTTCATCTCTTATTTTGGTAGTTTGGGTTGAGTCTCTCTTTTGGTTAGGTTGGCCAATGGTTTATCTATCTTGTTTATTTTTTCAAGAAACCAGCTTTTGGTTTTGTTGATTTTCTGTGTTGTTTTTTTATTCTCTACTTCTTTAATTTTTGCTCTGATTTTCATAATTTCCTGTCTTCTACTAGCTTTGGGGTTAGACTGTTCTTGTTTTTCGAGTGCTTTGAGCTGTGTCATTAGGTTATTTATTTGGTGATTTTCTGTTCTTATGTGGGCACTCAGTGCTATGAATTTTCCTCTTAGTACTGCCTTTAAGATGTCCCAGAGGTTTTGATATGTTGTTTCTCTGTTTTCATTGGTTTCTAGGAATTTTTTAATTTCTCCCCTTACTTTTTCTATGACCCAATCCTCGTTCAACAGTGTGGTGTTCAGTCTCCATGTGTTTACATGGTTACTCTGGGTCTTCTTAGAGTTGATTTCTAGTTTCATTCCATTGTGGTCTGAAAAGATGCAGGGAGTTATGTTACATTTTTGAATTTGCCAGAGCTCGCTTTGTGGTTCAGAATGTGGCCTATTTTGGAGAAGGTTCCATATGCAGCTGAGAAAAATGTGAATTCAGCTGTAGTTCGGTGAAAGAGTCTATATGTATCTAATAGGTCCATTTGGTTTATGTTATTATTTAGGTCTGAGGCATCTTTACTGACCTTTTGTTTAGAAGATCGGTCTGGTGATGTGAGAGGAGTATTGAAGTCTCCCACTCCTCCTTATTTTATGTGCACTCATTTCTTCCTTCCTTCCTTCCTCCGTCCCTTCCCCCTTCTTTCCTTTCTTTTTTTTTTTTTTTTTTTTTTGGTACTCGGAATTAAGCTCAGGGACATTCTACCTGTGAGCTACACCTTCAGCCCTATTTTATTTTTATTTTGAAACAGGATCTCGCTAGGTTGATGAGAATCTCACTAGTTGCTGAGGCTGTTTTCAAACCTGTGATTCTCTTGTCTCAGCCTTCTAAGTACTGGGATTACAAGCATGCACCACCACGCTTAGCTTGTCCATTCATTTCTGTTCTTGTTTTGATGGTTTCTCTTCTTGTTTTGATGGTTTCTCTTCCTTTTCTATCTCCAATTTTAGAGCTCCCGAGAGGATCATTCCTTGGATATCTTTTCTACTTCTATTTTAACTTATTTTTGGATTATAACACAAAACTTTCTTAAGTCTATTTATGGTAACTATTTTACACAACACAAAAGACACACATAAAAATATTGTAGTTACACAGGTCTTCCCCAATTTCCCATTTTTTAGGTTACTGTAGTTGTCATGTGTTTATGTCTATATCCATTGAAAACCCTGCCATTGTTATAACTTTTACTTGAGATGGTAAAAATTTAAAAAGTATTTAAAATTTATTGAGAGGGAAAATATTTACCAATCCCAAAGTTCTCCTTCATTCTTGAAGATCCAAGTTTTTTTCTTATATAATTTCCTTTAGTCAAAGGGCTTCCTTTAGCATTTATTGCTGATTGGATCTGCTGGCAAAAACTTAGGTTTTTCATCTTCTATTTAATGATATTTTAGGGTTGGAAAATTTCCCTTTCAACATCTTAAAGATGTTGTTCTATTGACTTCTGGTCTCCATAGTTTCTGGTGAGAACTCCATGATCATTTGAAGCCTTGTTCTTTTGCTCCCAAGGTTTGTCTCCAATTACATGTATTTTAGATCTTTGGATAGTAGCCCACAGATTCCTGGGCTCCACTCTTTATTTGGATTTCCTTTTCCATGTTTTCCTGATTGATTTCTGCTGATCTGTATTCAAGTTCACTGACTCTTCTCTGTCCATTTTGTTAATGAGCCCTTCAAAAGGAATTTTGCAGATATTACATTTTTTTTTTAGTTTTAAATTTTCCATTACGGTTTTTGTATCTTCTTTTTCTATATCAGAGTTTTGTTTGTAGTTTTTATTTTCTTTATATTAAAATATTTTCCTACTTTTCTGCTGAGGCTTTTTACCTTTTCATTAATTTCAAGTGTGTTTTTCTTTACCTTATGGAGAACATAATAGCTGCTTTAGTATTTTGGTAATTCTTATATCTAAGTTATCTTGTGGTTGATTATATTGATTATATTTCTCATTTATGTATGGCCAGCAATTTTGAATTGTGTCCTGGACATTGTACATGTTATGTTGTATTCACTCTGGATACTGTGGAGAATGTTGATGTTTTATCCTAGTTATTAGGTTTACACCTTAAGTTTTGCTTTGCCACCTGTGGGTTGAGTTTTATATCTCAGCCTTGATATATTCTTAAGCCTTGACTATGTTGGTTTTGGTCTGCCCTCGTATATGTGGAACTGAGTCTACATTGAGACTTGTATGGATATTTCAAATATCAGTTCAGTCTCAAAAGCTTTTGCTTGGTGGTGCTGAGTCTCCCTGAACTTATATGACTTAGGAGTGAGGCTGATATGTCTGAGTTTATATACTCACAATTGAAAGACTCTTCTCTTGCTCTCTTCCCTTCGGGACTTCCCCTCATACTCTGGCCACCCTAAATTCCTTTCCATGGTTCTCCTGACCCAAATGATGGTGAGCTTTCTAGCACATTCTTGGGTGTAGGTGCTAGTTCATGACTGGTGAACCCACTATGAAGGCAAAGCGAGGTGAGAAAAACAGTGGCAAACTCACCCCTGGGAAGATTACTTGTCTGTGTTTTGACTCTTTTACTTAGTTTACCTTCTTTTACTTACTTTCCAGGTTCTTCCGGTGCTTGTGTTTTATATTTTGTCTAGAGTTTATAGTTGTTACTAATGGAAGGGATGTGTTGTAGGGGGCTTAAGCCACTGTAATGGAACTGGTGCGCTTCATAGCTTTGATATGTGTCAGGCAGGATAGGAGTTTCTGCCTTATAAAAAATGAGGTAGAATAAATTTAAATAAGTGGTCATGAAAATATGGTTTCTCTTAGCAGTCCAAGAGTTCTTATAAGCTAGAGAATTTCTGAGTGTCATAAGTGAGCCACCATCTCATCTAAATATAGTACAGTTGGTGATGTCTTTTGGTTAGAAATGATGGTTGCATTTCCTATATAGAATATCCTAGATCTAAAAATGTCTCCATATTAATTATGTGCTTTCAAATCTGTTATATGAAGTTCATGTATACTAATAATGGTAGATGAATCTGTGAGTTTCTGTAAGTGTCTCTAAACAGAAATGTTTGAGCATAAATTATAAGCATTATTATTTATTAGACTGTGAATCTTTAATCAAATTCTATTCCAGTTTTTATTTTTGAACTTCTAATAATCTTCTTGGATTCATGATTCTATTTTCCAACAAACTATGGAGAAGGTCTTAATATTTCTCCCTTATCTATAAGTAAAGTTGTTTATTAAAAAATGTTTTTCTGCACCATCACTAATTTTAAGTGCTTTTCTTACAGATCTGAATATCCTTGACTGGAGTTTTCAGAATCTTGTTGCTATTGCCCTTGGATCTTCTGTGAACATTTGGAATGGGGAGAACCAAAACGGGATTGAAAACATAGACTTGAGTCTCACTTGTAATTATATCTCTTCTGTATCCTGGATGAAAGAAGGAATGTGTCTGGCAGTCGGCACCAGCGAGGGAGAAGTGCAAGTACTGGGCACTTTCTTTTCTCATAATATTTCCTGTGTAATTATTTGATCCCTAAAATTTACTTTTAACAATAGGTAAGTATAGAATAGAGAAACTAAAGTGTGGCATTTGGGGCTGTAGTAAGCAAGGGGAGATACAATTCTGTTCTTTTTTTGTTTCTCAAAATGATATTTCATGAGGACTTAAGGATACTCTCCTTAATTTCCCTTACAATATTTCTGTCATATTTCATTTGTTGTTCTAAAATAATCTTTTTTTCTCAATCTGAAGTTAAGCTTGTAGACTCCCTATTTTGGGACTTTGGAGAGAGGAAGATGCCCATCCAGTGCTTTCTCATCTGAACTAGGGATTAGGAGCAGAGTTACAGAAAATGAGTTGATTTTTTTCCCCTAATAGGCTCTCTGAGATGAGGATTTATCAAGTTTTCATCAACCTATCTAATTTTAATGTATTATTATTATTATTATTATTATTATTATTATTAGTAGTAGTAGTAGTAGTAGAATTATTATTAGTAGTACTACAGATTGAATCAAGTGGTACTCTACCACTGAGCTATACCCTCAGTCCTTTTTATTTTCTTTTTTGAGACAGGATCTCACTAAGTTGCCCAAGCTGGCCTCAAACTTGTGGTCCTCCTGCCTCATCTTCCTGAGTGTCTGGGATTATAGGTATGCACTACCACTCCTGACTCATTATTATTATTATTTATTAACAAAAATATAAACAGACCTGGGCATAGTGGGGCATGCCTATAATCCCAATACTTGGGAGGCTGAGACAGGATGATTTCAGATTCAAAGCCAACCTCAGCAATTTTTTTTTATTGGTGCATTGTAATCATACATCTTAATGAGGCACAAGCTGATAGAGGCATACATGCACACAGCACTCATTTCAGCCTCAGCAATTTAATGAGGCCCTCAGCAACTTAGCGAGACCTGTTTCAAGATAGAATAAATAAATAAATAAATACATACATACATACATACATACATAAAATAGGGCCAAGGCTGTAGCTCAGAGACAGAATGCCTCTGGGTGCAATTGTCAGGAACACACACACACACACACACACACACACACACACACACACACACACACACGTCTAAACAGTATTGCCCATGTGCTGGATGATGTAGTAGGGCCGCAGATGGCTCTCATTGCTTTCTCATCTCTGCGATGATATTAGATGCAGTGAAGGTCGTGTCATGATTTCTTACACCAAAATTGTCATTCCTAAAATGTGTCAGCTGGTAGGAAAGGAGTCTTTTAGCAGTAAATTGAGTTTCTGACTCTATAAGTGTTTAGGCACCCAAATTTCATTTGCACTGGTTAATTAAAAAGTTTCATATTATAGAGCATTTTTGAGTTTTGGATTAGAGATACTCAGTTGGTAAAATTCTATGCTCATCCTATGTATTTGTTGGTGACTGAAGGTGGATTTCCAGGTTTGGAGTTCATAGAGTTCAGAAAGAGCTAGAAGTGTGAGGATTCTCAACCCTTGGTTGCATATTGAATTTATTTGGGGATTTTGAAAATAAATGCCATATTCTCACTGATTAAATTAGAATTGCCAGTATACACAGTGGATAACCAACTCCCCAGATGATCCTAATGTGCAGTCCAAGAACCAGTGGTTAAAAGTGCCAAATTTTCCTTAGTTGATAACAGACTGGCTACATCAAGGGTAATTGGCTACAGGCCTTTGTGAAGATAGCGGGGTGTGAAATTGCCAATGTCATGTTCTTTTTTCAGTTATGGGATGTAGTAACTAAAAAGCAGCTGAGAAATATGTGTGGACATGTGTCAGTAGTTGGAGCCCTAAGCTGGAACCACTGTATCCTCAGCAGGTGAGAAGCATCTCATTTGAGCCAACTGTGTTTGCATTGACAATTGATCATATGAGTTGAGTGAACAGAACTGTAATATTTAAAACCAAAACCAAAGCCCAAATGAAACAAAATAGGACATACAACCTTTTTATCATTTATGATCCCACCTACCATGGCACTGTATGTCTTCAGCATGAGGGTCACTAAATTGTTCAGGCAAAGTGTAAAACTTGCTTCAATCAAAAGGCTTCTCTGTACCAATACCTGCTGAAGTGATGTTTTGCTGAAATCAAGTGTTTATGGCTATTACTATCATACTGTGGACTATGGTAAGCTTCTGGGGCATTCTTCCAATTTACAGATCCGCCAAAGTCAGAGTTGGAAGACCTCATGGACTATCCTGTCCAATGGTTCTCTCTCTCTATCTCTCTTTCTCCCCCCCCCCCCCGGAACTGTGGGTTGAACCCAGGGGCATTCTACCTCTGAGCTACACTCCCAGCCCTATATTTTATTCTTTATTTTATTTTGAAACAGGGTCTCACTAAGTTGTGGAGGGCCTCACTAGCTCACTAAGCAGCTGAGGCCGGATCCTCCAGTATCAGCCTCCCAAGTACTGGGATTACAAGAGTGCGCCACCACGCCCAGCTTGTCCAATGGCTCTCAAGCTTCAGTATGTATCAGAATCAGCTGGAGGGCTCCTTAAACCACAGAGCAATGTTCTCACCCAGGACTTTCTCACTCATTAGATCTCAGAGGGGCTGATGATCTGCATTTCTAGTTTCTCAGGTGAGGCTGATGATGCATCACTCTGAGAACTACAGATGTAGTTTAACTGCTTCTTTTTAACTAGAAAAGTTAATGACTTGTTCTGATTCTACATAATTGATTAAGTGTATTTGCTTTTAATAATAGCAATTCATTTCTGTACTATATTTCTAAGGATGAGTTCAGTTAGATAAATACCACAGCTTTATGCAATTTCTATAAGTAGTTCAAATGTAAATTTGAGATTTTAATACCTCGTGATTATAGATCAAACTCAACCCCCTCGCTTGTTGCAAGGAGGTCAAGTCTGTACTCAAGTTCTTTTTCCAGTCTGTGTTGTGTTGTTAAAGATGTTTCATTATTCATAAGGAGCATGAACAGATCCTTTCTCATAATAGCCGCTGTTTTGGAATGCTCTGTGCCAGGTGCTGTGTTTCCTTTTTTTCCTCTCCTTTTTTTTTTTTTTTTTTTTTTTTTTTACAGTACTGGGGATGGAACCCAGGGGCATTCTACCTCTGAGCTATACCCCCAGCCCTATTTTTTTTTATTCTTTATTTTGAAACAGGGTCTCACTAAGTTGCGGAGTGCCTCACTAGGTAGCTGAGACTGGCCGCAAACTCAGATCCTCCGGTCTCAGCCTCCCAAATGCTGGGATTACAAGCGTGCGCCACCACGCCCGGCTCTGTGCTTTCCTTTTTAAGTGCACAATCTCAGTCTCTTCAAAAACACTACTAGTTGGTTTCTTATCCCTATTTTTTTTTCAGGTGAATAAATTTAGATATTAGATTGAAGTCATATGGAGTTAGTGAGGGACAGAGTCTGGATTTGAACTCAGGTAATCTGGCTCCAGAGTCTATATTGCAAGTCAGAATGCTATTCAGTGTTGTGACTGAATTGCTAAAAAAATAAGATGCTGGACTTTGAGAAATTTCATAAATAATTATAGAAAGCTATTTACTTTTTCCTTTGATAACATAGAATTAGCCCTGAAATAGTTCATTGTCTTTGAAAAAGTCATGTATTTTTAAATCATTGTTTGGATCTAACTTACTGAGAATAAATAGAGACTTGGTCCACGGATTTTGAGTTATATTGCAGTTTGCTGTGACATCCTGTTAAATTTCTTTTACATATTAGTAACATTGACAAAACTAGGAGTGGATCTATTAATTAATAGAAATATATCTGTCAGAAAAATGAAGTAATACATTTCTATGCCTAGCATTCTACCATAAATATATACAAAAATTATTTCATTAAGATAATATAATATATTCTGAGTCTCAGAAAAGTAGTATTTCCTATGTCTAGCATATAAATTATTCCCTGGGAAAATCTAGTAGTCTTCTAAGTGTATCGTTTCCATGGTTGTCTACATCATCTTAAAGCCATTAGAGATAGCTATCAAAGGATACTTTTCCATTCCAGATTTAAAACTCTACCAAAGAAATCTATTTCACTTTTGAAAAGAATCACCCAGGCAGAATACTCCATCCTTATTTATGTAAGGAATTTCCATCTGTGTTTGGAAAGAGTCCACAGGTGTCTTTCAGTAGTTTCACTTTGAACTATACTTTCCTTCATGTTTTCAAATCTTTATGGGGCTTGTTTTTTCCTGATGTAAATCTGCCTCTACTTGCTGTGCAGTGGGTCGAGACTGGGGCGTGTTTATCATCACGACATTCGTGTGGCCCAGCATCATGTTGGAACACTTCACCACAAGCAAGCTGTGTGTGCTCTGAAGTGGTCACCAGATGGCAGATTGCTTTCCAGTGGCTGTAGCGATGGACTCCTGACAATATGGCCCCATGATCCAGGTGCCAAAGCACAGGGCCAACCACTAAAAGTCATACCTCAGTCTACAGCAGTCAAGGTAAAAAACCCAAGAGTGTTCCAAAAAAACCCATTAGACTGATAGTTTGAGGTGTTTTTTTATTATTCCTCAAGAATTTGGTCTGGAGTGGTGGCACACACTTGTAATCCCAGTACTTGGGAGGCTGAGACAGGAGGATAACAAGTTGGAGGCCAGCATCAGCAACTTATCGAGGCCCTCCACAATTTAGTAAGACCCTGTTTCAAAATAAAAAAAAATAAAATAGGGCTGGGGTGTAGCTGAGAGGTAGAATGCCCCTGGGTTCAATCCCCAGCACCACACACACAAAAATAATAATTTGTTTTGTTTTATTTTATCACCTTCCCAAAAGACAATGTCATTTATATTCCCCATTCATCAGATTTTTTGTTTGTAGGAAACTGAAACTAAATCAAGCTTGAACACAAGCAAAAAAATAAATTTATTTTTTCATGTAACTGTGGAGTCCTGGGCATAACAGTTGTTTCAAATATCGGTTAGATCTAGGATAATCTTGAATAGTGACATTGGAACTCTGCCTTTTTGGCTCTTAGTTCTCTTTCTCTGTTTAGTTTCATTCTTCCTTCAGACTCCATTTTGTGGGCAAGATGGCATTTGCAAATTTCAGACTCAGAATCTCACAGATGGACTCTGAATAAGAAGCCATCTTTCCTACATCTACAGTGAAAAACTGCTAGGGAGGACTCTGGGCTGCTTCTGGTCACATGTCTCAATAGATAAGTGTGGTCAGATAGACAGGCACACTGATGGGTCTGGGCCATGAGCTCACACCCAAGAAAGGAGTCCAAGGAGTCCAAGAGCTGAAAGTAGGAGAAAGATGCTAGAGTTAAACCAGTATTCCATGATGCTCTGCATAATTATTCCTCCTCTCTCTGTATTCCAGAATATTTATCATTCATGGGGCAAGGAAATGGTCCTACCTTATTAACTATAAGCAAGTTTATTAGAACTTAAAAGTTATAACAGAATTTACAAGTAAAGAGTGGAATATATAGTGACTACTGCCACCCCATAGTACTCGCCCAGTAACTCTGGTTTTTAATGTTTGCAGGGCATTGAGAATGACTTTAGATCCAAACTCTCATTATTAATAACTTAAAAGAAACAGGGAAAATATACATAAAATATTCTGTCTGAAAACAAAACACAAAAACAAAGAAAAGAAAAAAAAGATGAAAAACCCAAACCAAGCAAAACAAGTTACCTTCTTAGATGCCTTCTTGTTGAAAATACAATTAATTGATAAGTAAAAGCTGTCTTCATAGAGTCCAAGTCAAACCAGACAAGCTAAGCCTCCTGATAGCCGATAGTGAGGCCCTTCACAACTTAGTGAAACCCTATTTCAAAATAAAAATAAAATAGGGCTGGAGGTGTAGCCAGAGGTAGAATTCCCCTGGGTTCAATACTCAGTAACACACACACACACACACACACACACACACACACACACACAGACACAAGTAAAAAGGGCTTTTGGTGTAGCTTGGAGGTAGAGTGCTCCAGGATTCAACCACTGGTTCCTTCCACTCCCCCACCCCCCAAAAAAGACTACTTTTCTAAGCCACTAAGTTTTAGAGTAATTTTTTACACAGCAATAGATAACTAGAATAGATACTGATACCATAAATAGAAACCTTGAACAATGAAATGTGCTTACAGTTCATATAAGAATGACAATAAAGGTCCCTAATCAGCCAGTCTCTATTCAAAGTAAAAGCTTTGGCCTTATATGGTGAATGAACACATAGTTCAATAAGTATGATGAATATAATGTTTTCAGTCTACACACACACACACACGCACACACACACACACACCATTCTTCATTGTTACCTTTTTTAATTTTCCTTTTCAAGTAAGCATTCACTCACAACCCTGACTGAGCTAGAGAAGGAGGTGATTTCATGAAACACAAAGTCTTATATATGATTTCAGAGTCCATGGACAGGTATTTGAAAAAAATAGAAACTAGCCATGAGAGGAATCACACAGATGACAAGCTCTGAAGTCCACTCCTGTTACGCCAATTATCTAGTTGGTGGTTAATATGAGGAGCCATGCGTGGTGATTGCCATAGGTTGTGTTGCATGTAGTTTTTTAACTGTATATCATGTAATTTTTCTATGATAAAAGTATCTATGATTATTAGCATAATTTGAGCAACAGTGCTACTAGGTACCGACCCTTCCAGAAGTGGCTTCTAGTCCTTGAGAAATAATCTCTGGAGGGTTCAGTTGCTTCTGCCTTTGGATGGAGCCCAGGAGAACTGCTGTGACTGCAGACCCCTGGGGCTTCTGCTTACACGACTGCATCATTTCTTGAGCCCACCTTCTCCAGGGCTGACCTGCCTGTGCTATTATTCAAAACTTTAAAGGCCTTGGATTGGTGTCCCTGGCAGTCTACAGTCCTTGCTATTGGAGGAGGAATGAAAGATGGATGCCTACATATCTTGGATATTAATACTGGAAAGAGCATCCAAACCCCAAGTACAAACTCACAGGTAAACATCACCTCTGGAGTTTACTTTGAACCCAATCTTCTAGAGTCTTGTGAAAATAATTTTTGACAGAGCATGGAACCCAATCTTGCCTATTGAATCCATAAGGATTTCAGTCCCCAGAGTTTCTCTTTTGTAAAACCTCTTGATTTGTGAGTCCAAAGTTAATTTATGTTTTCTTTTGCATTTCCTTTCTTTCTTACCATTTCTTTGACTGTGAAATTTGAGAGTAGTCTTGCCATTCCTGACCAATGATTGTGGTCCACATAAATTCTTTGGTCATTGTACCTAAGCCTATTTGTATGTTTGGTCCTTTGCTGCTTTGGGATAAACTCTCTTAGAACTAACAAAGTTCCTATAATACCTTAACCCCAGCTCTAACTGGAAGATGGGTAGTAAACAGAGTACCTTGTCTAGAATCAGTTTAAGTACATTCAAAATGAATCAGAAATTGCTAACATTTTGTATTTTATGATCACTATTTCAGATTTGTTCACTAATCTGGCTACCTAGAACAAAGGAGATTGCAACAGGACAAGGTACTCCCAAGAATGATGTGATCCTGTGGGCCTGTCCCACTCTATCCAGGTCAGGTGGGTTTTTTGGTAAGTGAAGAGGTGAGTAAAAATGTCATTTATTTATGGCAAAGTGAACTATCATTGTGGGAAAATCTCTGAAAGATATTTCTCCTGGTTCTTTGAAAAAAAAATTTTTTTGGTGCGTGCGTGTGTGTGTGTGTGTGTGTGTGTGTTGTGCTATGAGTTGAACTTAGGGACATTCTACCTCTGAGCTACACCCCCAGCACTATTTTATTTTTTAAATTTTGGAAACAGGGTCATGCTAAGTTGCTGAGAGCCTTGCTAAGTTGCTGAGGCTGTCCTAGAACCTATGATCCTCCTTTCTCAGCCTCCCTAGTACTTCAATTACAGGTGTGCACCACCATACCTGGCTTCTTTGATGTTTTTGATGTATATATTTCAATAAAGGGAAAAGTCCTACACCTACTTCACCTCAGAGAGGGTATAGATGAGTGTTTATGAATTTAACTAAGATTGTTTATCACTTAAAATTGTCAAGGTTTTCCCTCCTTGCACGGATTATACCGTGGTGATCTAGGGCAGCTTTTGAACTCTTGATTTAGTATCACAATTCATCTTACTTTGAAGAAAGCCGAGCAGTGTGAAAGGCAAAGAAGCCAGGAAGGGTGTGACATTGTTACATGTGGGGAGGACACTAAAAGAATGAGATTTCTTCTTTTAGAGGCAGACTGCTATTCTTACGTATTTGCTAATTTTTATTTTGATGCTTTGAATCAAACCCAGGGCCTTGTGTCTACTAAGCATGTATTCTACCACTGAGCCAAATCCCCAGCCTTGGACTGTTATTATTTCTCAGTCCAGTTCTACAAATTTTCATTTGGTCCTTTTTGACCTGTAATTGGAAAATAGAAGCAAGCCCTGTCTTCAGGGTCTTGAATCTGCAATGTTAAAGGGAACTCAATGGAGCAGAGTTTCTCCTTCTATCCAGCCCTGGGGGGACAGGAAGACAGAAGTGGTGGCTGTTGAAGGAACAGAGCACTGGTTCTTACAGGGCTCTGATTGTACACCCCATCTTCTGCCTCTCTCCACACAGCCTTGCCTCTGGGTCAATCCTACCATGTGCCAAGCACTTTTTGGGATGCAGGGGATACACAGGTACACAAGAGGGACAATGCCTTTATCCTCACGGGTCCTACACTTTTGAGAGAGGACACATACAGAAAACATATAGAAGTTAGATGGTGCTAAAACCATCTTTGGAGATTGAGAGAATGTTATTTGGCCATAACAAAACATCCTTATCAGATAAGACTTCCTGCCTCTGCTGGCCAGCCTGGTTGGACCTCTGCTTACCCTCAGAATGACCTTTATATTCTTCAGCTGTTACACTGTGTGGTTTGGTACATAAGAACTCAGGCAACTCTGTTGTGTGTGTGTGTGTGTGTGTGTGTGTGTGTGTGTGTGTGGTGCTGGGGATTGAACCCAGGGGCATTCTACCTCTGAGCTATATCCTGAGCCATTTTTATTTTTTATTTTAAAACAGGGTCTCAGTAAATTGTGAAATTGGCTTTGAACCTGCAATCCTCCTGTCTAAGTCTCTCAAGTATGAGATTATAAGCACATACCACCATGCCTGGCCCAGGAAACTTGACAGCTGCTTTGGTGACCAGGCACAAGTGTAGGAGGAGTATGAATTGAATCTTTCTATATTTTAAATCATAAGACATGGACTTCCCTAGGCCTTTTCAGAGAGATAATTAAAAACAAGCTTTGAAACCTGGCTCTTTACAAAGCAGCTTGGTTCTTTATAAAGTGGTTGGTAGGGCCTTACCTAGATGATGGTATAGGATAGATACTCAAATCAACTTGCCTATGTGTAGAATAAAGAATACTTACAGGTGCATTTCACTTTTTCTCTGGCCTTAACAAGTGGTATGTACTTTAGTCTTAGCACTTTGTGATTTTTTTCCCCCTCACTAATATCAGAAAGAGTTCATTTAACTTTTTTTTCCTCTTAAAACATTATAGTAGAAGGAAGCCGGGTGTGGTGGCGCACGCTTGTAATCCCAGCATTTGGGAGGCTGAGACCAGAGGATCCGGGTTCACAGCCAGCCTCAGCTACCTAGTGAGGCACTCCGAAACTTAGTGAGACTCGGTTTCAAAATAAAGAATAAAAAATAGGGCTGGGGGTATAGCTCGGGAGTAGAATGCCCCTGGGTTCAATCCCCAGTACCACAAAAAAAAAAAAAAAAAAAAAAAAAAAAAAAAATTATGGTAGAAGGAGATGTGATTACTTTGGAGCTCTTAGACACTAATTTTTACCTCTAACCTGGTAGTTCCTTCTATATATAATATTTCCCAGAAGTGTTTAGTAGGATAGTTATTATACAGAAAACATGTCATGTGGTCAACTAAGTTTGGAGTTGTGGGTTGAACAAGAACAATTTCTTTCTCAAGGATATCTCAAAGACTTAGATACATTATATGTATTGTGATTCTGTAAGAGGAGGTTATGGTGTTAAATATTTTCCAAATCTGGGAAATCTTTTGTAGTGGAGCATCCTGAGGCACTTGTTCCATGAACACACTTCAGGAAGCCCTGCCCTGGGTGTGGCCTGGGTCTGCTCTGGTGCTTAATTTCCATGTGTTTCACTGTGAGTACATGCTTCCATTTTGGGTCAGGCACAGTGCTTTCGACGTACACCCTGGTGATTGAGATCTGGGTAAGGGTCTTCTAAATTGGGGCTTGTGAATCATTGGACTGTGAGTGTAATAAGTCAAGATCAGCACTAAAAAATGAAATAGAACCATACAGAATAGAATACCATAAGTACAATGGAAAAATGGAAAAGTAGGTGTTATTTTATGAAACTTTTGCTATAGATATGCAGTAAATATATATATATGGCCAGGCATAGGTGTGCTACATAAAATGTGATTCTGAGTGTGGGTTGTGGTCAAAAAGTTTGGAAAAAAGCTATTCTAGATTATAGTAACACCTTTAATAAGCCACACCCTGTTCACCACAGTCATGCTTCTCTGGGGGGAAATGTAGTTATAGAGGCCTCACCTACCTGACTACAGAAGAGAGAGAATTTACAATTGTTTCCACATACAGAAGAATTGTAATTTCCAAACTTTAAAACAGGAGGAGGTAACTTTCTAGCTTCTAGGTGAGACCTGACCTTTGACTTGGTTTCATCAGTCCACAGCAAATGTGTCAACATGTGGTGTCATTTATGATGACAGCCATATGAAGAAAACGCCAATTCAGAGCTTTCAGTGATGGTGTTCTTGGAACTTGGGGATGTGAGCCCTAAAAGAGATAAAATGGCACTTCCAACTATCTAGAAAGTTCATATTGCCACTGAGGTGAGAGTAGAACTTTGAGAATGCCTTGACTTTCAGTCCAAGTGCCATTTTCCCCACAAGTTCTAGAAATAGCTATTCAACTTTAAAGTCAAGATAGTTTTCAGAGCCTGCTTTGGAAAAGATTTGGGATCTTTTTATTTATTTTTTCCTTTGGTAGTCCTTTTCTCTATCTTTTTCCTTCCCTTCCATTTTTAAAAATTTAAAATATATTTTTACTGGTAGATTGTAATTATATACCATAGTGAGGTGAGGTGTTTTTTTTTTGTTGTTTGTTTATTTTTTGTTTTTGGTACCACGGATGGAACCCAGGGGTATTCTACCTCTGAGCTACACCCTTAGCTTGATTTTATTCTTTTTATTTTGAAACAAGGTCTCACTGAGTTGCTGAGGCTGGCTTCAAACCCACAACCCTAGCCTCCCAAGTACTAGGATTACAGGCATGTGCCACCATGCTGAGCTCATAGTGAGGGCTTAATATGATACAAACATAGATGCACACAGCATTTGGTGTGATTCCCTCTGAATTCCTCTGTCCCATACATATTAGTGAGATTGGTAGTGATAACCTTCCTACAAGGACTTAACATTATTTGAACAGTTTTCATTTAACTTTCTTTCCCCCTCTTTGTTTCCCTCCCACAGTCTCCTTCCACTAGCCTACTGGTTTCTCCTCTCATTTATCTGAAGTTCTTTTTGTTTCTTAATTTCTCTAGCTTCCACATATGAGAGAAAACATACAATCCTTGACTTTCTAAAACTGGCTGATCTCATTTAGCATAATATTCTCTAGTTCCATCCATTTTACTGCAAATGACATAATTTCATTTTTTAATAGCTGAGTAAACTTCCATTGTTTGCATATGCCATATTTTCTTTATCCATTAATTTCGACACAATATAATAGAGAATGAAGGTATTTTTTATTGCCTGTATATTTATTGAATATAATAAAGGTGCTTTTCCTTAGGTTTAATGTAAAAGCAGTATTTTAATATAAGGCTTATAAAAGTACATTTAAAGAAGCACATGCCTGAGACTTCCTGGCAGAAATAAAAATGGAAATATTTGACTGTTTAGTAAGAGAGATCCCTGACAATTTTCCCTATGACCTAGGACTGCAAATATATTAACATTTTTTTCCATAAGAGGACTTTGTGTCAGTAATAAAGTAACAAAACCCCTTAGCAAAGAGGAAGAGCAGTAGTATATTAGAATTCTCCTTTTTTTTGTCTCAAAATAAGACCCTAAAATTAATAGCTAAAATTTTATTTGTTAACTAAACAGTTGATTTGGGATCTTTTTATTTATTTTTTCCTTTCCTTTTGTATATGTATAAAATTTCTATTTCTAGAGTTATTTTACTTTCTGCTTCTAATAAAAAAGTTAACTTTCTCATATGTATTTTAGGGTGGTTAAAATGAACAAGTTTCATGAATATATCAAGAAAAGTAGATTATTAAAATAATAAACAGAGCTGGAGGTGCATGCCTGTAATCCCGGTACTTGGGAGGCTAAGACAGGAGGATCTCAGGTGTGAAGCCAGCCTCAGCAATTTAGCAAGTACCAAGGAGAGCATTAGGAGTGGTGTGTATAGATGGAAAAAGCTGCCAAGTGTCTAAGATACATTTCCTTCAGGAGTGGAACAGTGTGTACATACTCCTTTATGCTGATAATCTTGTATCACAGTACACAATTATGTCTCCAATTCCTGCTCTCAATTGAGTTGTAAGCAATATTGGTCCAATGGGGAGATCAGCAGCTTTCTGGTTTGATTTTAGTTGTGCCCCCAAATATCTGCCCACTTAAAAACTTATCCTCCCCTCTCCCCTTTTCCCAGCCTCAGAATCCTTTCATGGAGTCATCTTCATCTATTTTGGCCTAGAGTCTTGATCATTAAAGTCATTGTTGGCTTAGGCTAGGTTTTGCAGAGCATTTTCCAAGAGTCACTAGTCCCTTGAGATGCTCTAGTTAAAAGGATTATGTAGTAAAATAAGTTTGAGAAATGCTGCCTATTATAGCCTCATCTCCAAAACAATTATATTGCATATGGCAGCCCTAAAATAAGTCCTGAAATAAAGAAGCATGTTTCATTTTCTTAATCTAGAACTCCCAAATTAATGTGAATAAGAAGCACTCTGTTCACTTTTTTTTTTTTTTTTTTCGGTACTGGGGATTGAACTCAGAGGCATTCTACCTCCGAGATACCCCCCCAGCCCTATTTTTTATTCTTTATTTTGAAACCGAGTCTCACTAAGTTGCGGAGTGCCTCACTAGGTAGCTGAGGCTGGCCGCGAACCCGGACCCTCCAGTCTCAGCCTCCCGAATGCTGGGATTACAAGCGTGCGCCACCACGCCCGATTTCTGTTCACTTTTAATACCTGTTAACCTCACAGGTTATAAGTTTATTATGCCACAGAATATTTTTTTGAAATAATAAAACAATAGGAAGGAGATATTTGTCTCCAGGATTTTATAAATCAGACTCATGCATCTGTGGGAGAGCCTTTTTTGGGTCCTTCTACGCTAAGCTGCGTCGGTTTATTTGATGCAGCTTATTTGTTCCAGTTTCTTGGAACCTTGGTCCCATTGCAGTGGCTTTTGTGGGAGGATTGGAGTGGGTGATAGAGGCACAGCAATTGCATTCTCTGTATGTTGGCAGGTTATAGAAGATAGAACTCATAACGGTATGGGGAGTGAGTGCTGTAATAGGCTAAAAAACAATTTCCCCAAACAATTTCATGTCATATTTTTGGAAGCTATAAATGTTACTTTACTTGGACAAAGGATCTTTGAAGATATAATTAAGTTAGGTTCTTGAGAGGAGATCCTTCTGAATTATCCAGATGGACCTGTAATCCAGTGACAAGTATTATTATATGAGAAACACAGAGAACAGATACATAGAAGAGGAGATGTTACAACCACAGAGGTAGAGACTAGAGTGATATGGCCATAAATCAGGGGTTACCAACAGTTTCCAGAAACCAGAAGAGGCAAGGCACAGGATCTCCTCTGGAGCCTCGTGACCCCTCCATTTCAGATTTCCCATCTCCAGACTGTGAGAGAATGACCACAGCTTGTGGCCAATTGTTATGGTAGTCACAGGACACTGAAGAGCACTGGAGGAGAAACACTGAGCAAAACCTCAGCTACTTGGGAATGATGCCTGGATCAGACCTGGCTGGGTTTATGATCATGGCTCTGTAGGAGCCAGCTCTGGCCAGGCTGGTATGGGGGAGCCCTTATTCTGGGAGGGTATTTGTGAGTTAGATTACCTATAGTTCTCAGAAACAGCTCTTGAATGTGGAATATGAACTATCTTCCTTCTTCTCCCAGGGCACAGAGACAGAGTGCTGCACCTGACTTTGAGTCCAGACCAGACCCAGGTGTTTTCTGCTGCAGCAGATGGGACGGCCTCCGTATGGAAGTACTGCTAGTCAACCAGTCGCTCCTAGCTTGTTTCCTTGTTCCTAAGTCAGGATAACAATGCTGGTTTTCCTTTTCCATGAGGTTATGAGTCTCAAACAAGATTAAGTGCTCTTCCTGATGTGCCTATCTGTTTGTTTGACCTTTTTTCTCAGATTACTTTATTAGCTCTGCTTCTTGACTTATTTCTCTGCTTTCCTCTTTCTCCCTCCTCTTCTTTCCACTTCCCCCTTCTTTGCTTTCTCTCCATCACTTCCTTTTCAAAGATTAGTCAGAATAATATCCCTAGAAAGCCCACTTGACTTTTCTCCTAAGTTCTAACCCCATATTTTGGACTACTTCTGTATATTTTCTCTTTGAAGTCCTTTTCCAAATTTAGCTCAAGCTCCATACAGTGAGAATACAACTTAGTCACTCAAAAAACATTTATTAAAATCCTTCTATATGCTGTGGGCTGTATGAAGTATGCATTTTATTTTCTCTAAAAATAGCTCTTTTGCCGGGCATGGTGGCGCATGCTTGTAATCCCAGCATTCGGGAGGCTGAGACCGGAGGATCCAGGTTCGAGGCCAGCCTCAGCTACCTAGTGAGGCACTCCGCAACTTAGTGAGACTCGGTTTCAAAATAAAGAATAAAAAATAGGGCTGGGGGTATAGCTCGGAGGTAGAACGCGCCTGAGTTCAATCCCCAGTACCGCAAAAAAAAAAAAAATAAATAAATAAAAATAAAAAAAAAATAAAAAAAATAAAAATAGCTCTTTTATAGGATTTCTATTTTCCCTATGTCTTAGTCTGTTTTCTGCTGCTGCATCAGAATCCCAGAGTTGGGTAATTTATAAACAATAGAAGGTCATTTAGCTCATGGTTCTGGAGGCTGGGAAGTAAAAGCATGGCACTAGCATCTAGAGAGGGCCTTTGCACTGTGTCATCCTATGGATGAAGGTGGAAGAGCGGGAGATCACACATGAGACCAAGAGAACAAGAGGGGTTCACTTTTTTTTTTTTTTGCGGTACTGGGGATTGAACTCAAGGGCATTCTACCTCTGAGCTACACCCCCAGCCCTATTTTTTATTCTTTATTTTGAAACCGAGTCTCACTAAGTTGCGGAGTGCCTCACTAGGTAGCTGAGGCTGGCTGCAAACCTGGATCTTCCGGTCTCAGCCTCCCGAATGCTGGGATTACAAGCGTGCGCCACCACGCCCGGCAAGAGGGGTTCACTTTTATAACGAATGCACTCTCCTGATAACTAACCTACTCCCATGATAATGATATTAGTCCTGCCCTCATGACTTAATCACCCTTTCTTAGGCCTCACCTCCCAAAACAATTGCCCTGGGTTCTAAGTTTCTAAGGCATGCTCTTTGGGGACACAGTCAAACCATGGTACCTTCTTAATGGTTTCATCCTTCCCTGGGTCACTCAGCTCCTGAGTATTTCTGCCCTGTGCTTCCTTGGTTCTCCCAGGTCTCTTTTGCTTCACCTAGTCAAGTCCGAATACCTGACGGCAAGGCTGTTATTGCCTTCTAACCGGTTCTCCTGTCTTTAGTCTTTTCACATCTCCATACCATTGCTAGGTGTGGAGACTTCTAAAACCATTGTGCTAATCCTGTCAGTACCCTGATCATAAACTCTCAGTGGCACTCTGTTACCTGAACTCTGGCCTCAGCCTCTGGACTTCTGAACCCTGAAGTTAGGGGACTTACTCTTGCCTTAGTTGATTATGTGACCTTGGATGTGTTGCAACATCTGCAAGAGCAGGACTTTGGATCTGAGGACTGCTAAGGCTCCTCCGAGTCCCGCCAGCCCCCTCTTCTGTCTTTTAGGTTAATTCCCACTCATCTCCTACACTAACTTGGCTAAGACTTTTGGTTTTCTGCATTGGTGCCTTTGTTGGGGCTTATCTTCTAGTCACTTCCTGTTCTTTACACATCTGCACAAGTCCTACCCTCTCCAGAAAGTGTTTTGAAATGATGTTACCTGGATTTGAATTCTTGGGATTAGTCTTCTGTATCATCTATTTGATATGAATACACTATTATAACTGTTTTTCAAATCTTTATTGTTATGTGAATCTTTGATTAATTTAGTTTTAACATGCTTATTCTTTCCCTAGATAATTAATTGAAGCAATGAGGGAGTGTACATTATGCTCTTTGGTACTCCTTAGAATGGAATGCACGTCAGATAACAAATATAGATTCATTTATTTGCTTTGTCATAAAATTTTTAAACTGATCTCTCTCTCTTTCTTTTGCGGTACTGGGAAATGAATCCAGGGGCATTCTGCCTCTGAGCTACACCCAGCCCTATTTTTTTTTTATTCTTTATTTTGAAACAGGGTCTCATTGAATTGTGGAGGGCCTCACTAAGTAGCTGAGGCTGGCCTCGAACCTAGATCCTTCCGACTTAACCTCCCAAGTACTGGGATTACAAATGTGCTCCAACACACCTGGCTTATACCTCTCTCTTGTTCCCCCAATACACATAAAACAAAACAAAAAACTTGATTATTTAAAAGTGGGACACAACATACAAGAGGAGTTAGAACTATTGCCAAATAAATGTTAATGTGCCAATAAATTTGTCTTTCCCTTTTAGCACAGAAAACTTGCTTGATGCTAATAATTCTTGTCTTAGAACATCTTAAGCCACTAAAAATTACAAACGACATAGTCATTTTCTTTTCTTTTCCTTTTTTATGTTTCTGGGGATTGAACCCAGGACTTTGTGTATACTAGGCAAGTGCTTTACCACTGAGCTACACTCTCAGGTCAAGCTAATAGTTTTAATGTGAAATTCATAATTAACTATCTATAAAGTATAAGAAAAATTTTCATTTGAGGAATGAGCAAAATGATTAGATAATTTCCTGCATCCCTCCAACATTTTGTTTAGGGTATTTCTGTCTTAATAGTCTCATGGTATTGTGTCATGATCAAAGGTCATTTCTCTCAATTCTGGTGTGTGAACAAAGGGTTCTCATTTAAGAAAAGTATTAAAATATATTTTTACCTATGACTAGTTTTAATGAGAAGTTGGGATATGATATGTTTTTGTGAAAAAAGTGAAGTTCTAGATGATATACAGGATAGACACAATCGGAAACAATTTTGAACCTAGAAATTATTGGCTTAGTAATCTGTAGCTTTCTGCTTGCTTTGATGAAAGGCCATCAGAATGGGCCACTGAAGTCAGTGACTCAGCTCTTGCTCTTTCTGCTATATTTATTTCTAACTTAAAAATAAACAATTTCCTAGGCTTTCTGTTGTGGTAGCCTAGAGTTAAAGTTATACCTATACAATTAACTGTTGTAATATTTGATATGCTTTAATCAAAACATGGATAACTTCTTTGTTCCTTTTTAAAGGAAAACAACTTAAACTCTGTATGACCTTTGTTAATAAAAGGGAGGCTTGGGATTTGTTCAAGGAGTTTGGCTCTCTTGTCTTCTTTCCTCTCACCTCTCAACTCAAAGTCTTTTGTCTTGAGAAATTTTCATTGTCTCGACCTGGGACTCTGCTGGTTTGGAGACTAGGAAACTACAACAAGAAACCTTGGCTACACCTGATTTTTAAATTGTGTAATCTAAACATTTTTATTGAGCAATAAATCACATATAGTAAAACATATAAATCTTCAGTGTATATTTTGGTAAGTTTTTACTTTATGAATGGATCACTGTGTAACCACCATCCAGATCAAGATATGTACATTTCTGGAACCTCACAGGGAATCAGGGTACCCTTGTGCCCACTCCCAGTGAACACATTTTCCTTATGCTGACCTCCATCGTCATGGATTAGTTTTTCCTTATGTTGATCTTCAGATGAATAGAATCATTCTATAAGTATATATACATGTGACACAAATTTAATGTTGAGTGAAAGAAGAAAGACATATATATATATAAAGACATATATATTTGTATTTGTTGAAGATATATATAGGATATGTATGTATTTTAGGATATATGTGTGTATGTATACTATATGTACATATATGTATAATTTTTTCTTTCAACATTTAGTTTGTGTTGCATGTAACTGTAGGTTGTTTTTATTGCTATATGCTATTTTATTAAATGAAAATACAATTGTTTATTCATGCTATTTTATTATATGAGTATATAATTGTTTATCCATGTCATTGTGAATGGCTATTTGAGTTATTTCTATTTTTGAATTTTAAGAATAAAACTACTGTACACATTCTTGAACACACCTTTTGTGGCCCAAAGTACCTATTTCAGTTTGGTCGGAATTGCTAGATCATAGGATATGTATTTGTTGAGTTTTAATAGAACTGCCAACTTTCCTACAATGTGCCAACTTGTACTTCTGCCAGCAATGAACAAGGATAAAACATTTGATTTAAATAAAACTACTTTAAAAATGGAGCTCAGCCGGGCGTGGTGGCGCACGCTTGTAATCCCAGCATTTGGGAGGCTGAGACCGGAGGATCCGGGTTCGCGGCCAGCCTCAGCTACCTAGTGAGGCACTCCGCAACTTAGTGAGACTCGGTTTCAAAAAAAATAAAGAATAAAAAGTAGGGCTGGGGATATAGCTCGGAGGTAGAATGCCCCTGAGTTCTATCCTCAGCACCGCAAAAAAAAAAAAAAAAAAAAAAAAAAAAAAAAAAAAAAAAAAAAAAAAAAAAAAAAAAAAAAATGGAGCTCAACGTTTGTACTGAATATTGTCAGGAGGGAACGTTCCACCTTCTTATTGCAGTTAAAATCCTAACTTGGAACTAATGATTGTAGTAAATATCTAAAGTATCATCCTCTCTTTTTGAAATTGGACCAGACTTCATATTTTAGTAGAGGGCTTCTCATCCTTGACTGCATACTGAAGCCATTGGGGGAATTCATATAAGAATACTATGTCCTAGGCTCCACCACACATCACTTAAATCAGATCCTCTAGATGTGAGTCCTGGGCACTGGTAATTTTTAAAGGGTCTGTTGAGTCTGATGGCTGAAAATCAGTGACCAGTATTGTAGTTATTCTATGCTAAGCTCCTTCCTTTGTTTTAAGGAGCTATCTCTTGGTGTTGCTGTATGTTCTTGATTTGGACCCATATTGTGTGTGTGTGTGTGTGTGTGTGTGTGTGTGTGTGTATACATACACAAATGTAAAGAATCTGAAGGAAATGGAAAGAATCTGCTTATATGATCACATTTTGAAATGACTGTTGGGATGATGCCTATCTACTAAATTCAAAATTTTGAAAAAACATTGTGAGGTTTTTTCCAAAGAAAACTTTGTGACCATAATTCAACACTCACCCCTACACATAGCCATTGTAACCACCATGTTGATTAGACTCACCCAGAATCAAAGACAGGGAGAGTGGAGAAATAACCTAGGTAATCCAAGGCTTAAATGCTAAGAAACAAGGCCAACTTTCTGTTGTATAATTTTTTGACTGGCCAAGAGCTTCACTTACATCTCCTAGAATTTAAATTTGCATTCCTCACCTGCCTTTGGAAAATACTGTAAGTCATTTCTTATTTCCATTTCTCTTGTAGACTCAAGCTCTTGTATATAAATAAGAAGATCAGGTATTGATGTGTAACAATGGCCTTTGAAGGGCAGATTTATTTCCTTTTTAACCAAATGCTCCAGATTGTGCCCCACAGAATTGCTGAGCCCTTCACTATATTTGTTACTATCCAGAGCTGATCTTAGCATTAATCCTATTGAGTCCCACTAAGATAGTGAAACTAGTAACTCAGGTAGAAATTTCCATGTCACTTGACACACCGATGACACTGACAACCGTGTTACCCTAATCTCCCCCTTATATTAATCCATATGACTCTTCCACTTGCACATGGAGATCTGCCTACTAATGTTGTAGGAGAAAAACAGGTACAGTCATATAAATTGATTTTATTTGTGGTAACATTAAGAAGTGACAGGGAGTGAAATAAAATACAGTTATTTAAACTGCCTTCTTCATGGTGTTAATTATCCAGCGGAGGTGTTTATCTGAAAGAAGAGTATAGACGCCAGGCCCTCGAGGATCTCCACATTTCCCCTCAAGGCCAAAGGAAGTGATGCCTCGGAAAGTATCCTCACATAGCAAAGGGCTTCCAGAATCTCCCTGGAGAAACAAGAGGGTAGGGTGGGGTCAGTGTCAAACAAGACCACTAGTGAAATGGGAGAAATTCTACAGTGATTATTATGGAGTTAGGATCAACTTTGACTTAACTGAAAATTAGCACTTAAAAGTCAAAATGTTTAGAAATATTTTTAAATTGGCTCATTTGGTTTATTGCTGGCAATGAAAACTGAAATGAAACTTGTATTGTTAATATTAATCATTAATTTTGAGATTGCTCCTCTGCTTCCAGAAAGACTATCTTCCTGTTTCTTTGTCATTTTCCCTAAAAGCTTAGTAGCTCAAGGGGTAAAATAGTCAAATGCAGGTTATAAAATAAGGCAAAGAATACAAACCAAGTTTTCTGGTCCCTTTAGAAGACAATTGTCTTCTCGAAGAAACAAAACCAAAGTAAGCCCTTTCAGGACAAACTTGGTCTTATGAGTATATAAAATCAGAAATCATGTGAGTGACTGGGGCAGATATATTTCTGCTGCCTATTGTGGTGCCTCACATTTGCAGAATTAGTCCCTTAGGCTTATCAGTGACCAGTCCAGGGCACTGAGAAAGAGAAGGACTGCCTAACTTTGGTGGTAGAGGCTGGATGGCAGGAGGGGTCTAGCATCTTGGGAATCTTCTGTGGCCTAAGGATGTTGCATGTGGTTCCCCAAAGCAAGAAGTTCTGGGTTCCTGGGTGCCCAAAGTGGAAGATGTGGGAGGGAATAGGCAGGAAATGGTAAAGAAGAGAAAGTGGGAGGGTGTTGGAGACAAATGCCATCTTTTCCTGGGATTTGGCTAGCTTTGGTGCTCAAGGCAAGACCTAGTTCCTGGGAAGAACAGGGGCCCCTGGCTCTCTCAATCTCTGACAACTCCCAAACCATGCACACTACATATGCTTCAGGTGGGACCTTATAGGATCTTCGGGAAAGGTGAGAAATGACAAGGCAGTACTTATAGCTTAAAATCTTCCAAATGTCTCTTCTCCTCTTGTCTTTAAACAGGGCCCTGTCTCTCTCCTTCTTGGGGCACACTAGGATGGAGGCTTATGTATTCTCTGGTATGGGTCATACTTAGAAGTTGTTTTCTGGGGGTTGGCTCAGCTCTAGGACGCTATGGAATCTAGTTCAAGGTCCTTAGCCAGGCTTTGAAATGACAAGCTTTCAAGGATTCCCAGGTTAAATGACAGAGGAACTTTTGGGGTGGTACTGAGGAGGGAAAGGAGCTGGAAGGCCCTTGAAGATGTTAATTTCATTTCTCCTGAGTATTGTGTATCTCTTCAAGGTTAGATCTATATATGTCAATATGAAAAATGAAAAACATTTCTTCTCAGGGGGTTTGATATAAAAATCAAGAAGATATAGCAGGCAACCATGCTATATACACTGAACTTCTAATTTTTGATGAATCATTTAAGCTGATAACATTAATTTATTTGACTGGAGTTTTATCAAACTTATTTCAAAAAGCACTGGTACCCTGTAAAAGCCAACACCATGACAAGACAAAGTGTGGCATTCTGTGATCTACATCTGCATGTCTTACTCTAATAGCTAATACGTGCGGTCTTATTTTACTTACATTACATGAGTCTTTTCCACCCTGGAGGCTTCCGGCACAAATCATATTCAGTCCAATCACAGGATTAAAGTCATAATGCTTATTATCATTGCAGATTTTTCTGTCTATGATGGTGACATTGACTTCTCTCAAGATATCAGACACATTTGACTTATTGTGAAACAGGCCCCACCCTGCAACTCGACAGGGGGTTCCTGGTTTCACATCAGCCCCTGTTTTAGGTAGTTGAAGGATAGCCACATTTTTATTAATTGTAGCTTTTTTTTTCAGCTGTTGGAAAACAAGTGCAGAGAGTTAACAGAATGAGATAAATATTGACTTTTTAAACTTAAAGTCTAGTCCAACCTCTGAGGCCCTCCCCTTTTATGATTTTGTACCAGTAGAGACACTGAAGAAAGATTTCCATGTGAGTGGCCAGATTATAGGCGGTCCTATGACTCAAAAAGACAATCAAGGGTACATACCTTCAGAAGTTTAAGATCCCCCTCGTGTGTGTTACTGTCATAGCATGGATAGGGAAACTGTTTCTTAACAAACATCAGCTGTTTTTCTGGCTCAGTCTTGTTTATTGAGTGAGCACCAAGAATGACCTTGGAACTTTTGTTCCTGGAATAGACACAACACTATTTACTGGGTTTATTCTTTAATCAAGACCTGAGCATATTGTGTTGATTAGTTTCATTGTATCATTTGTAAATATGCTTCTTGTGGATGTGTTTTGTGACTTGAAAGAAAATATGTCCTTAGTTTTTTATTTTTATTTTTTTTGCAGTACTGGGGATTGAACTCAGGGACATTCTACCTCCGAGCTATACCCCCAGCCCTATTTTTTATTCTTTATTTTGAAACAGGGTCTCATTAAGTTGTAGAGTGCCTCACTAGGAAATATGTACTTTAAGGGGTAAAAAGTAAGATGTGTATGAATCCATTATTATTATTGTCTTAGTTTTATATTGTATAACAAAATACCTGAGGCTGGGTACTTTGTAAAGAACAGAGGTTTCCTTAAGTTACAGTTTTGGAATCTAAGAGTTTGGTGTTGGCTCTGCTTGGCTTCTAATGAGGGCCTCATGGCACAAATGTGGAAGGGAAGCGTATGTGTGCAGAAGAGCAGTGCACAGATGAAGCAAGATAGTGAGTTGAGGAAGCTGAACTTGTTTTATACCTACCTGCTCTCATGGTAATTAACCCATTCTCAAGGTTACATTAATTCCTTCATGAGGGTGGAGACCCCATAATCTAGTTACCTCTTAAAGGTCCTACCACCTCTCAATATGGTTAAATTGAGGATTAGGCTTCAGCACATGGACCTTTGGGGCCTAATTGTCTCCAAACCATGGCGATCAACATCATCCACCAGCTTATTTATTAAAAGCTAAACTAAGTTATTGAAAACTAAGAGAATTCCATGGCAACACAGCCAAAATTTGTGCTTTTCTTCCCCTCTCCTTTTCCTGGTTAGCTGTGATAGAGAATTAGACTAAAGAGTACCAGAAAACAAAAATCTCAGTAATCCAGAAACAGAAGCAAAAGGCACCTGATAGTTGTAGATTAATGAACTGAAGGGATCTTTATAAGAGAGCGACAAACTTATCTTAAATGGAAAAACTTTGAGAAACAGATAATTGCTCAGCAAAGGCCCCTATTAGCATGGTGCTAACTATGCGAATATTGCAGAGATGGTGGTTGGAATGAGGGGCCAAGCTTCATTATAATTAACAAAACCAAAATACTCTCTGATGTATTAAAGCTTAAGGCTATAATCATTCACAACCTGTTATAAACTATACCAACTGATATTCACTCTGCTTTCCCCCATGACACCAGCTGCGATTGGTCTCACCGAGGACATTAGAATCTCACTTTCCAGAAGAGCATACGCTGATGATTAAAATTTCCATAAATCTTCCTGGTCCAATATGGCAGCCACTAGCCCTCCATGGCGACTAAGGACTTAAAATGTGGCAAGTGTGTAACCAAGGAAGTAAATTTGTGATTTTATTTAGCTTTAGTTAATTTAAGGTTACATAGCCACACATCGCTATCATACTGGACAGCCCAGGTTTAGAGACTTGGTTTAGGGAGTGAAGAAAAGACCAGGCCTGGGAAGAGGTTTGAAGGCAGTTGACAGGGGACAAGAGATGGCTGCAGGAGCGAGAGGGATACAAGGAAGCAGTGGAAACAAGCTTTCTCTACTTGATGGCTGTGCCAGGCCCCTGCCACTGAAACTTCAACCCTCTGTGCTGTGGTTAATTGCTTTGCAGTACCTGTACCTGGTGGCTCTGGTGGAGGCCTTCAGAAAGAGCTTGTGGATAGTGCTTTCTCATTGGCTTGATTGTTTGTGGCAGCCTAGGCTTAACTTCCTTTTGGGCTAAAGCATGCTTTCCAAGACTTAAGTGATAGGAAAATAATGTGAGTCTCCAGTGGCCCAGTATGTACTCTTTGTATTATTCCTCCAAATTAGAATATCTCCACAAATGTGTGTTTTAAACCCAATCACTTACAGGTGACAGTGGGCTGCAGTCAACACCCAGGTTTTTGCAATCAAAGTGCCACTGCAGATGTTTTTTTTGTCCAGTTCAATTAGGACCATGTAGGGTCTTGAATGAGGAACTACTTCATTTCCTCCAATAATTCTTTCACAGTCATCTGTTTGATAGAAAAAGGCAAATAAGGTTAAACCAAAGAACTTTTCATAAAGCCATGTTTCCATGACAGGCCATGTTTTTCCTACTTGGAGAAAGCAGGAGTGAGAGTTCTCACCACCCCACCCCATCAAGTCCGAGGGAGATCTCTGACATCTTACTGTAATTCCCGTCCCTGTTGGACCCTCTGAGAGTGCCCTGCTGTCATGGTCACAGAAGCCATGCCTTTGGTGTTCCAGGGACCAGGCTGGAAATCGATCATAAACCTTTGACCTCAGGCGTGGCAAAAGACAGATACTTGTGCATTGGTGTATACCAGCTGCAGTTGTGGCAGGAAATGCTAGTGGCGATGATGACTCTGAGTACCCCAACTCCCTGCTGGCTGAGTATTAATTTGGGGAGTTAGAGGGGGCTTTTAGAAGCCTAAGAACTTCCTTTTTCACCCCAAGTCCTTGCAAAAACACAGTGTACAAACTGATATCAGTACCTTTTAACTGTGCTCTTCTATGAGCCCATTGGTTGTTGTGAGATTTTTGGCTATTGAATTACACTATCCTCATTCATGGGTTGAAAGAATATCATCTGTTTCACCTAAGAATTTCCTTCACTTTCCAGACCACATCAGATTGTTTAATCTAAGGTCTTTCCAATGAGGTAGGGAGAAGGAGGAGAGATGCTCTAAGTAGAGAATTCCACCTAAGTAAAATTTCCATGATGATAGATTAGGCATATAGAGACCAATGAGACCTAAACACAGGGCAAATCATACATGCTGGTTGGGAGGACCAGTGTCTTTGTGACATACTCTCAGCTTTCCACCTTCCGCACCAGTTGTTCTTGAATTCTCCTAAAATATTTCTCCTGAATGTTGGCTGAGACTCGTGTTTTCTTGAATAGGGCTTAACACCTCTTAGTACATACTTAAAGCTAACTCATTGCCAAATTCACAGAAAATATCAATGATAGTCATAGAATCTTTTCAGCAGGTGTGATAAGGGTAAAGAAAAGGGGAAGGAAATAACCACAAGTTCTTTACTTTCCACAAGGGAAATGGGAAGGTGAAATTGTAGGCTCTAGAAATAAAAGAGTAAGAGAACTTACAGAAACTCAAAGAACCTCAATTACATCCCATTTTTTTCTCCCTAGGATGAGTCATGGATACATAGATATCAAAGATACACTTTCAGATTTTCTGGGCTTCAAAAGCCATAAACTCAACAGAGCATGCTTGCCACAGCTCCTTAATAGCTGGATCTTGAGCAAGGCTCGGTCTGCTGGAGTCCTGCAAGGCAGTCGATTCTAAACGAAGGAATGCATGGCATATCCCACTTTGCATTATTATATTCCGGAAATTTTGGGTGCTTTGGGTTTTGCCTTTATATTAATTATAAAAGAAAATTTCTTAGAAACATGTGGCCTGACAGATACTGATCTCTTAGCTGAAAAAAAGCAGTGCCTCGAGACAACTTCAATGCATTAACCTTTTACAAGCATTAGTCTAAAAACAGGCTTTGCAAGTTTCTCTAAATAGCTACTACAAATAGTCTTTTGCCCACTAACACCTGGTGTTCCTGGAACCTACTAACTACCTGAGATAAGATAGAACACTGCTTAAAGGGGCTAAACAAAATTGTAAGATTTTAGCTAATGGGTCACCTTTGGAAAAGCAAGTCTGTAAAAATTCCTGTTCTATATGCCTCATTCTAAAAAAATAGTATAAAACAGTGACTGACAAACAATAAAACAGATACTCTTCTTCACTGCATTTGGTGTGAGCATATTCTCGAGACCTCGTCTCATTCCACACGTGTCGAGGGACCCTCGACCCCACTGCCTCGAGGGCTGGACCCCGGCACATGCTCCTTTGAGGGTTCTCTGATTTTTTTGGTTGATCACATATACCAGCCTTCAGAAATAAGTCCACACCTGCAACCAACCACTCTTGGACAGGAACAAGGTAGGGGTTAGACTAAGTGGGAAGCTTGTATAAACTGGCAAATTCTCCCTATTCAGAATTAAGTCAAGTGAGAATTTTTGAGGATGGAGCTATGATGTTAGTATTTTTCAAAAGTCCTCCAGATCATTCTAATGTGTAGGAGGGTTGAGATCACTAGTCCAGAGCATCCCGCCTGGCTTTGCTGTGTCTGTTCCCTCTGTGCCCACCTTGCTTCCTCTGAACACAGGAAACAAAGTGGAACAGAGCCGGTTACTTTTGTTGTTTCCTTTGGAAAAAAAGGACATGGTTAGATTTGTAAATCTGTACTGTTTCCACTGTTTGGGAGGATTTAAACATGTCTGGGTGTGGTCACACTATGCTATGCTTGTAATATGCCTGTCCACCTTTGATCCCAAATGTTCTGGAACCTTTATATTTAAATTTTCTTATCATTTTTAGGTGCAATGTGAACTTCCTTGGGAATTCCTGGCATTCAGGTAATTATAATTATGTAAGCCCATGCTCACTACTTCTTAGATCTCCAAAAGCTGACAGGCCTGGGAGTAAAAGCATGACTGTCTTCATATTTGTCAGCCAAATTTACTCCAGTCCCAGGGTAGTCCTCATGTCCTTTCTTCAGAGAAAATGTAGAACTACTCAGGAGCGATTACCTTTCCAGGGAAGATGCTACAAATTTTATAGCATTTCAACCCATCCATGTGGAACTTGTACAAAGGCAGGAATATTGGTTCCCATTTACTACACCAAAGAAGTAGCTTAATAGAAAATACTATAGCTCTCCTGAAGAGTTGATGTGAAGACTTTCTCCATGTCCTGCTGTATTCTCAAGGAAACTCTAGCCTAGAGGAAGAATTATAAAAATTCTAATCATTCTTGATTTGCATATTGTTCCTAGGTCAATTTTGTCATGTCTTTGAAACAATGTATTTTCTGCAGAAAGAGAGGCTGAATTAACTAAGGCACCACTACTCTTTTTACTGAAAGGTATAACTTATTTTCTTAACTCAAGAGTATTCTGTTTGGTTGCTAATTTTTACATTGTCCTTTTTGGCAAATTTTAAGCTATAAATTATCAGCAGTAAGTATTGGTGATTCTGTTATTTTTTGCAAAGAAATTATAAAGAAGAAAGGAGGAGGGTTTTTTTTTTTCCAAAATAAAGAAATATTTAGAATCCAAAAAAGAATGCTAAATATTATATGGCTTGGAGCAAAATATCTTCTCTCAGCATGGTAATATGACTAAAGCTTCACTACTACATATATTATACATATTACCTAAACTCCATTAGCTTATACTATATTATATATATTATTAAGCTCCACTTAGCTTAATGGTCATGATACAAATGACACAAATCAATCTTACCTTCTAAAATCAGCAGGAGAAAAATGACAACTGAGAGGGAAGATGCCAGAAGTGTACAGGAGTTCCTCATTGCGGCTGTGTCCCCACATCAATCAACATGAAAATTGTGTGTTAGCTCTTGACTGCCTCCACCTATATACAAGCACACAAAGGATGTGGTTTCCTTTCTTATCTCTCTCTTTCAAATTTCACAATTAGCTTTAGGAAATGAAGCCCAAACAACTGAGAGCAGCGAATAGTTGGTGGCTGCCTGTGGCCCTGTGTCACTATGCCAGGGCTGCCCAGGGAGATAGTGGAGTAAGGGAACCTGTCTCCATCAAGATGTAGGACACGAAAAGAGACTTCGAGAGGTCTCAGCTAAGATTTTGAAGATGTTTTCATCAGCAGTGATATTATCTTCAATATCCATGAATGAAAGTTCTTTGAAGACTTAAAATTCAAAGCTTTAAAAGTGTTCTAGAATCAAATGTCTTTTTAGCTATCCCTTTGGGTCATATAAAAATTAATAGGTTATGTGCAAGTGGAGACTGGGGGAGACTTAAGCACATGCAAGCTCCCATCTCGATTTTCCTTCCCTTCTTTGTGGAGAATTATTTATTGCACGTCTGCCTGGAGTCTGTGGCAGGTGTGGAGACAAGGGATGGTGGGATGGGGGTTGTTGGTCCCTTTAAACCTTCTAATCATGTTTCCCCTGATTGTGCAATGTTACAATTTTACATATTGAAGGTATCTTGAATCCCTTCCTTCCTTCCTTCCTTCCCTCCTTCCTTCCCTCCTTCCCTCCCTTTTGTCTTTCCTTCCTTCCTCCTTTCTTTTCTTCTCTTCTTCCTTCCTTTCCTCCTTTCCAGATTTAGCTGAGAGGGAAATGAGAGTTAGGCTTGGCTATTTTGTTCCAACAGGATCAAGCTCAGGCTCTGGAGAGAACCAAGTGGAGTATGTTTTCTATTCTGAGCTGAGGATGTGGTCTCTATTGTGATGCATAGTGTTTTGTCAGAATGTCTGGTGTTGAGCAGACCATCCCATCCTGTAGACCACTTTAGACCTAGTGGTTAGTTTTTTAGAAGTCATATGACCTTAAAAGGGGCCCTGCTGAGACCCCTATGTTTCGTTTTCCCAGATCTTACTAGTGCGTCAAAATTCAGTCATTTCCAGTAAAAGCAGTGGGATATTCTTCTGGTTTTGGTGAGTAATTTTAGTGAAATCTTAAAAAAAAAAAAACAAAAAACTTTAATTGCATGTACTGAAGAATTCTTAAAGAAAATATTAACAATTTTGTTTCTATGAGACTGTGGTTGCTATTCCTCCATTTATGTTGATTTTAACATCTTTATGAAGTATAAATTATACATCATGAAACTGACCCATTTAAAGTGTATACTTCAATGAATTTTCATATATTCACTGAGTTGAGTAGGCATCACCATAATTTAATTGCAGAACATTTTCATCTCCCCAAAGAAGCCTGGCACTCATTAGCTGTCACTTCCACTAGGCAAGCTACAATTCATGTTTTGCCTCCATAGATTTGCCTATTCTGGATATTACAGATAAATGGAAGCATATAGTATTTAGTCTTTTGTGACTGACTCTTTCCCCTTAGCACAGTGCTTTTGAGGCTCATGCATACTGCAACCTATATCATTTCTTTTTACAAATGCTTTTATTGGTATATTGTAATTATACATCATAGTGAGGTTCAAAGTAATCCAAGTATGCTTGCACACAGCACTTGGCATGTTTCCTCTGGACCCAAACTTGCTCCTTCTTTTCCCCGTACATACTAGGGAGATGGGTGGTGATCCCTTCGTATATGGACAGACATAGCATTATTTGAACTGTTCCTTCATCAGTTCTCTTTTTTCCCCTTCCTCCATCCCTCCGTTCCCCAGCCCCTTTCCACTATTCTTGTTTCTCTCCTCCTGTATCTAAAGTTCCTTTTGTTTATTTTTTTTTCTCTTTAGCTTCCACATATGAGAGAAAACATATGACCCTTGGCTTTCTGTGACTGACTGATCTCACTTAGCATAATATTCTCTAGTTCTACCCATTTTCCTGCAAGTTACCTAATTTTGTTCTTTATGGCAGAGTAAAATTCTATTGTGTGTATACACCACATTTTTATTATCTGTTCATCATCTATTGACAGGCATCTATGTTGGTTCTGTAATTTGGCTATTGTGACTTGTGCTACTATTCATAATGGAATACATGGATTTGCATGTATCACTATGGTATTCTGACTTTAATTCCTTTGGAAAGTACCCAGGAGTGGTATAGCTAGGTCAGATGGTATTTCCATGCCCAAGTATTCTGAGGAACCTCCAAGCTAATCTTCATAGTGGCTGTACTAATTTGCAATCCCACCAGCACTGTATAAGGGTTTCTATTTCCCCACATCCTCACCTGAACTTACTATCATTTGTATTCTTAGTGATTGCCATTCTAACTGGAGTGAGATGGAATCTTAGGATAGTTTTGATTTGTATTTCTCTGATTGCTAATGATGTTGAGCATTTTCATATATTTATTGCCCATTTGTGTTTCTTTTTATTGATAAATAATATTCCATTTATGGATCTAGCATATTTTATTTATTCATCAGTGGATAGATATTTGGCTTATTTCTACTCTTCAGCTATTATGAATATGCTTCTGTTAACATTCATGTGCAAGTTTTTATGTGAATTTAGGTTTTTTTTTCTATTGGGTCTATACTTAAGAGTGGAACTACTGGGTAACTGGGTAATTACATGGTAACTATGTTTAACATTTTGAGGAACTTCTAAGCTGTTTTCCAAAGTAGTGGTACTATGTTACATTTCAACTAACAACTTATGAGAATTCTAATTTTTTTTGTTAAGTAATTTTTTATCGAAACATAAATACATGGGGGGCACAAATCAGTACCGTATAGTTAAAAAAGTTTGTACAAATTGAACACTTGGTATAACTAGTATCCAGATCAAGCAACCAAGAGTAGCCCCAAAGCCCACATGCTCCCTTTCTAATTTCTTGACATCATTACCAATATTGTTATTTTTGATAATTGCTATTCTAGTGGGTATGATAGAGTATCTCACAGTAGTTTTGATTTGCAGTTCCTTGACTAATGATGTTGAACTTCTTTTCATATGCTTTTACATATCTTTGGTGAAATGTCTATTCAAACCCATTGCCTATTTTTAAATAGGATTATTTGTTTTTTATTATTGTGATATATGTGTTATTTATATATTCTATATTCTTCACAAATTTGTATATGATTACTAATAAAATTATGACTCCCTTATAAGGTATTTAAAACATGTTTGATTTGCAAGTATTCTCTTGAAGTCTGTGGGCTATCTTTTCTGTTTCTTGATGGTGTTATTGGAAGACTTTAAAATCTTGATGAAGTCCCACTTACCTATTTTATTGTTTTTTGTGCCTTTGGTGCCATATTAAGAAGTCATTGACTAACTCAAGATCACAAGAATTCATACCTATGTTTTATTCTAAGACTGTTATAGTTTTTTTTCTTACACTTAGGCATGTTTTTTAAGTTAGTTTTTTGTATGGTTTGCATTAATTTTGTGTATGTTGACTAGGGGTCCAATTTCATCCTTTTGCATGTGAATATTCATTTGTACCAGACTTTTTGTTGAAAAGACTATTTTTCCCTCATGAAATTGCTTTGGTTCCTTTGTTGAAAATCAGTTGACTATAAATGTCAGGATTTATTTCTGGACTCTCAGTTCCATAACATTTATTATGAATGTCTTATGCTGGTAGAGCATTATCTTAATTATTACAGCTTTGTAAAAAGTTTTGAAATTGAAGCCGGGCGTGGTGGCGCACGCTTGTAATTCCAGCATTCGGGAGGCTGAGACCGGAGGATCCGGGTTCGCGGCCAGCCTCAGCTACCTAGTGAGGCACTCCACAACTTAGTGAGACTCGGTTTCAAAATAAAAGAATAAAAACTAGGGCTGGGGGTATAGCTCGGAGGTAGAATGCCTCTGAGTTCAATCCCCAGTACCACAAAAAAAAAAAAAAAAAAGTTTTGAAATTGAAAATTTGAGTCTACTAACTTTTTTTCCATTTTAACATTTTCTCCACATTGTTTTTGAGTATGAAACACAATTTAAAAACTTGTGTAGGCAGCTATTTATTTACATTCTTGGGGAAAAATTTTAATTTATTTCAATGTATATAAGTCATTGCAATACTAAGCCAGCAGTTCTCAAAGCGTGGTTTGTGGATGTGTATGGGGTCCTGAGACCTTTTTGAGGGTCTCTGAGGTTGGAGCTATTTTCATAATAATAATAAGATGTATGCCTTTTACCCATTGTTGACATTTATATAAATTGTACAACAGTAGTGACGATTAAAAATTCTGATGATTTAGTACTAATTAGTGCAGTTAACACCAAACTATACTAAGTATTCATCATACTCTTCATTGTCAGGCACTACAAAAAAGAAAAAAGCCAGTTTTGTTTGATGTGGCAGTAGAGTCATGTTTTGCTTCAATAATCTTTATTTACCCAGTGGTAAATGCTTTTTAAATATTGTATGTGAGTGGGAAGTAAGCAAAGTATACATAAAGCATTTTGGCTTTATGTATTTTGAAGGATGAAGAGGAAGATCCCTAGTGTAGTTGAGTTGTGAGTTGATCTCTCTTTTCATGGAACACTATTTTTATTTGAAAGAATGCTAATAAAGTATGACTATTTAGACATGGTTATTTGATAGACATTTTCTCAAGTATGAACAAAGTGAGCCTGAAACTATAAGGAAGACAACTGACAATTTTTGTTGCAAATAACAAAATCCGAGCTTTCAAGTAACTTTAGAATTTTTCAAATACCTGTGTTTGTGTTAAAGAGCTTGACATCTGTCTTTTCTTTCCCCCCTTCCTTTTAGAATTTGACATCTTTCTAACGCAGGCTTTCCTGATGAGATGGTAGTGGTAGGGTTAATGTGGCTTTTCAAATATCATGTAATGAAATGTGTCAACATATGGAAAATCTTATAACTCAATGAATCAGTATTTTCCAAAAGGGCAGTGCATGCTGTTCCATGCATTTGTGTTTGATTTTGCTGTAGTCTTTCTGATGTAGCAGAATAGTGAATTGACTATTGGAGAAAATGGTTGGAATCATATTGATTAATTACACAAATATTTATTGAACGTCTGTTAGATACCAGACATAATGCTAGATAAGAAGCAAAGGTGAGCCAGATGCAGTGGTGCATACTTGTAATTCCAGTACTCGGGAGGCTAAGGCAGGAGGATTGCAGGTTCTCGGCCAGCCTCAGAAACTGAGTGAGGCCCTGTTTCAAAATTATTATGAGGAACAGGCTGCAAGATTCTAAGACCAAAAAGTCACGTCCATTTGTGTCTTTCCACAATGTCATGAGGTTTTTTCAATATTCAAAGGTTATACCACACAGGAACTCATCAGGAAATTGTATAAGTAAAGCTTAGCTAGGTTTGGATGCAGGGTGGCTGCTTTGCCAAAGCCAATTAACAATGAATGAGCATCAAACAATATACTCACACTAGCAAATCTAACAATTTAGGGCTAATAAATATGCTAGAAAACACACAAATTCTATATGTTTAAAGCACTTCAATTACTTAGCAAAATAACACAATACAAACAAACAGGGAATAGGGATTAATGAACCCAGTCCAGGAATGGAAAAGTAGATTCAGGAGTTGGCCCAGGTGCTGAGCAGACGGGGGTCGCACTGTCCTCAGTCAGCGAGAAGAGCAGGACCCGAGCAAGTCATTGGTCTGAAGTCAGACGCACGGGCAGACTGCGTGGCATAAGTGCACTGCTTGTAGGAAGGCTGGTGTCTTTATAGGGCTTTTGGGGCATTTCCCAATGTCTTTGGCAAGTTTGTCCAGGCTTATCAAACCCTGCCAGACTCCTGTCAGTAGTTCATCAGAGGTGAGAAGGCATTTTATGATCCAAGGGTCTATTATCAACTGCATCACAGGTGTGCTAGTGTAAGCCCTATGCTGACAGGTGCAGACAAGTTTCTGAAGCGATATACTGGCATATCTAAACAAGTTGTTTATGAGTTCCTGAAAATTGTTTTATATCCCATGCTCTATACAAAAATAAAAAATAAAATAGGGCTGGGAGTGTAGCTCAGAGGTAGAATGCCCCTGGGTTCAACTTGTAGTATCAATAAAAAATAAAATAAAATAAAATAAGATAAAGTAAAATAAAATAAAATAGGGCTGGGTGTGTAGCTCAGAAGGAGAATGTTCTCAGTAAAGCACGTGTGCATGCACACACACACACACACACACACACACACACAGCAATGGTGAATAAAATGAATGTAATTTTGCCATGTGGATCATAAAATGTAGTAGGAAATTTTATAAATATATGAAATAATTTTAAATTGTTGTAAGTATCATAAAGGAAAAAAAATGTGGTACTAGAATGGAGAATACTAGTGTTAGAACAGGCTTTTCTGAGCAACTTTTTTTTTTTCTTGTGATGCTGGGGATTAAACCCAGGACCTTAAGCCAGGCGTGGTGGCACACACTTGTAATCCCAGTACTTGGGAGGCTGAGACTGGAGGATCCAGGTTCGTGGCCAGTCTCAGCTACTTAGTGAGGCCCTCTACAACTTAGTGAGATCGTGTTTCAAAATAAAGAATAAAAATAGGACTAGGGGTGTAGCTTGGAGGTAGAATGCCTCTGGGTTCAATCCCCAGTAACAAACAACAACAACAACAACAACAAAACAAAACCAAAAAACCAACCAACCATCAAACAAACAAAAAACCCAGGACCTTGTACATGTTAGGCAAATACTCTACCCTTAGCCGGGCGTGGTGGTGCACACTTGTAATCCCAGTACTTGGGAGACTGAGACTGGAGAATCTCGGTTCTCGGCCAGCCTCAGCTACTTAGTGAGGCCCTCCGCAACTTAGTGAGACCCTGTTTCAAAAAATGAATAAAAAATAGGGCTGGGGGTGTAACTCAGAGTAGAATGCCCCTGGGTTCCATCCCCAGTACTGCAAAAAAAAAAAAAAAAAAAAGAAAGAAACAAAAAACAAAACAAAAAGCTCTACCCTTGGGCTACATCCCCAGCTCCTGACAGATGACACGTAAGTTGAGACCTACAGGGCGTACAGGAACCCCCTGAGGAAACGCTGGGCGTGGGTGGGTGAGTGTGAGTATGGGTGGCTGGGCATGGGTGGGTGTGAGTGTGGGTGTGTGGTGTGTACATGAGGGCAGGGGTGGGCTCAAGCCCTGGGTGGAAGTGGAGCCTGGTGCGTGGTCCAAGTGGCATGAGCCAGCCAGCCAGACCAGCTCATGCAGGGCCTTGTATGTTGTGATAAATTGTTTAGATCCCCCCCCCCCCCAAGTACTGGAAAAGTCCTGTTAGAGTATATTTTATTCATGCACTTTTGGAACTAGAAGGTGCTCTTGTCCACTGTCTCTTTGGCAGATTGAGGGAACTGGGGCTTGTTGAGCTTGAGGGGTTTCTTCAAGGCCCCTGGCGAGTTGGAGGCAGAGGAAGCTGAGCCTTTCAGGCTGGGTATGACAATCTCTGGCTCTCCATTCAAGGCTGCAGAGATGAAGCAATGAGGCGCTGTCTTGTAGCTGGGTTTCTGTTGTGAGAAAGCATGGATCACTTTAAACAAGGTACCCTTGTGTTTTCACCAGGTAAATTGCTGAAGGTTGAAGTGCCTTGCATGTAGCAGACCTTTAGTATTTGGAATTGTCTCATTATATACACAGAAATATCTATTTCTACCTATATATAAGGAAAAAAGAAGGAAAACTGACATTTACTAGGTTCCTTCTAAGGATCTGTCATCCGCCCAATTTCACAGAACCCTGGGAAGAAGCTGTTACTACCACTGCACCATCTTTTCCAAGATCATGAGGGATAACAGATGTTTAAATAGTCAGAAAGTCACAGGGTTTCTTGAGGATTAAATTAGGAAGCGGTTGCAAAGTGCCTAACACAATATCCAGTACATATGAAACACTCAATAAATGAGAGATTGTTTTTATGTTCCCGGGCATTTCCACCTCCCTCATCTACTGCTGTAGTTTTGGCTGAAGGATAAGTAGCTGCTAATCAAGGGACAGAGCATTTTCCTGTGAGGCTTCTCAACTATTCCAGGCTTCAGTCTCCTCCTCTGGGGATTGAGGAAGCTAGACTGCTGGCTTGCTGAGGACCTAAGACTGAAAGTCAATGAAGATATGAGGCTAGTGTGTGGGTTTCTGAAGCTACTATTTTGACCACTCCATGTCCTCTTGGCACAGGCTTTACAAGTTGCTGGGTTTTAGTGAGTGAAGGTTGCCCAAGTGCTCTGCAGACAAAGGAGAAGAAACTGTGCATTGTGCACAAAGTCTAGTCTTTTCAGGTTGGAAACTTTAGATGCTGCCTTCTGGAGGGGCTAATGTCCTTTCCTTCCATGTTGAATTTAGGTAAGACCATTACAGAATACATTTTTATTTTCCATTCCACTTTTTATACTTTTTTTTTCTTTTTTGTAGTACTGGTGATTGAACCCAGGGGCATTCTACCTCTGAGCTATACCCCCAGTCCTATTTTTTTATTCTTTATTTTGAAACAGGGTCTCACTAAGTTGCGGAAGGCCTCACTAAGTGGCCGAGGCTGGCCAAGAACCCAGATCCTCCAGTCTCAGCCTCCCAAGTACTGGGATTACAGCATGTACCACCACACCTGACTTTCCACTTTTCATCTATTCCCAGTCAACAGGTAGTTTTATTACAGTTTATCCTTTTTATCCAACAATTTTATGAACAGTTTTACCAATTCCACTTAAAATGTATGGAAAACACAAACATCAGAGGACTTATATCCAAAAACATATTAAAAAACCCCACAAACTAATAAGGGAAAGACAGACAACAATAAAAATGGGCAAGGAACTTAAATAGTAAAGGGGAATATGCCTGCTTAAGAAAGAGACTCTTAGGACTAGTAGATCTATGCGGGTTTATCCATGTTATCAATTCATTAAAAGAATTATTAACACGTGGATGCACATACACATATATAAGGTCTTGGGGGTGGGAAGAGTGTGGATTGGAGAAGTACACATTGTGAGAGGTGACACTTTAGCACAGATTTGAAGAAGGGTCTACTGTGTTAGCCAGGATGCTATCTGGGGGAGTTTTCCAGAAATAGGGAAAATCCAGAGCAAATACCTTAAGTTAATTCAATTCCTGGTGAATCTGAGGAAGAGCCAGAAGGCCAAGGTGGCTCAGAGAAGTGAGTGAGGGAAGCACAGAGGAAATGAGGTCAGAGAAAAGCTGAGAGACAGCATCGTGAGGGCCTGTGGGACACTGTAAGGCCTTTGCCCTTTACCCTGAGTGAAATCCAGAGCCATTAGAGGCTACTGAATAGGGAACAGCCTGAGACGAGGCCAGAGTAGAAGTGGGAAGGGTGAGAAGCAAGTACAGTGACTGGTCCAGAGATGATGGTGACTTGGAGCCATGTGGGAGCAGCATGTGTGGTGAGAGGTGGTTGGAGTCTGGATATATTTTGAAGGTAGGGCAGGTAGATTTCCTTGCAGGTTTAATGTGCAGTGTCAGAGAAAGAGGATTCAAAGAAGACTCCAAAATTTGAGGTCTGAGTTCCTGGGAGGATGGAGTTGCCAAGAAATAAAATGGGAAAGTCTAGAGTGGATGCCAGTTTGGAAGGAAAAGATCAAGAGGTCTAACTTGACATTCAAGTGGAGTTGTCAAGTAAGGCGGCTTTCTAAGTATCTAACAGTGTCAAATAGTGCTGACAAGGCAAATAAAAGGGGCTGAGAACTGATCACTGGATTTAGCAATTTAATGAGCTTAACAAGGATGCAGGTGAAGGCCTTGATAAGAGCCATTTCTTTGAAGTGGAGGGCAAGAGCCACACTGGAGTTTAAGAGAGAATGGAAAGAAAGAAATTGGAGGAGAGATATCTCACTTGAAGAGTATTGATATAAAAGAAAACAGAGAAATAGGGAAATGCTTGGAGAACGAGTCTTTTTTCCTTTTAAGATGGGAAGAATAATTTACAATAGCTAAATTATGGAACCAGCCCAGGTATCCATCAACAGATGAATGGATCACAAAACTGGTATATATACACAATGGAATTTTACTCAGTCCTAAGGAAGAGCAAAAGTATGTCATTCGCAGGAAAATGGATGGAACTTGAGAATAGTATGCTAAGCAAGATTAGCCAGTCTCAAAATGCAAATAGTTGTTAGTTTTTTTCTCATATGTGGTAGCTAGAAAGAAATTGGAAAACAAAAGAGACCTCAGATAGAGAACCAGAGATTCCAGTGGAGTGATGGAGGGAGTTTAGAAGAGAGACAAGGGGGAATAGAGATGTAAAGATGTAGCAGTTTGATTAATGCTATGTACATATGTGAAATTACCAGTGTAGATCTCAATGACATACATGGGGAAGGAGAAGGAGGGGGCAGGGCCCCGAGAGAAACGCTCTAAGTGTTGTGTGCATGTATATTCCTATCACTCCACACCTCAGTGTGATGTGTACTACAGTCCACCAATAAAAGTATATAAAGAAAGGATGAAAAGGAAAAAACCATGTTTGGATGCTTATGGGAATGGAAATAATTGAGGCTGTGGTGGTGGAGAGGGCTGCAGAATTGCAGGAGTGGGTGTCTGAGCAGGCACCTAAGCCACAGAGTCCCCTGTGAGAAGCCCAGCTGGCCTCGCTCCTGTGCTCAAACTGGAGGAGACTGACCCACAAAGCTGAAAGCACATTTGTCACAGTAGAAGACTTGCCTGACAGAATCAGTGGCATTTTTTCTTTGCTTGGGGCACATCCTCTCCTCTCGGGACAGGTCAGCTGCAGGGCGGAAGATGGCTTGGTCACACGGGACTATATAAAGGTCACTCTGAATCTGAAGTCTGCTTCCCTTTCAGCTGGGCTTCTCCCTTTCTAATTTATAGATCTCCCCTTCAAAGGAACTGACCCTGGTCCCCAGAATCGATATCACCTTTGTAATGACCCGAATCCTTCGTTTTCCAGGAACAGGTCTGTCTCTGCTGCAAATCCCCAGTCCTTCCTTAGACACACTGGTGATAACAGAGAGGATCAGATCAAAAACAGCTCACCGCAGTTGTCCCCAGTTTTGAGGACACCCCGGAGACCCTGTATGATCTGTTCCTTCTCTGGTCTCTTTAGTGGCACCTTCACAAATCCCCACAGAGCTGGGGTGTTTTGGTAGGGTCAATGTAACCATTTAAAGTTGTTGCTTCTAGTTTCAGTCTCAAAAGACAGACAATTCTTATTTTTTAAAATGTAAATATAATTCACAAAGCATAAAAACTTTAAACTGTGTAATTCAGTGGTTTTTTTTAGTATATTCAAGTATGACAAACTTGGGCACCTATACCATATCTAATTCCAGATTTTCTTCACCCTGAAAAGAAACCCCATACTCATTGTTAGTCACTCTCTTATTTCCCCTCTCTCCACAGCCAGTGGCAACCACTAATCTTTTTATCTCTGTGGATTTGCCTATTCTGGACATTTCATATAAATGGATCATACAAGCCTTTTGTGCTTTCCTTCTTCCACTTAGCATGTTTTCAAGGTTTAGCCATGCCCAGCCATGTTCATATAGGGTATCTATGACAGAATGTCTTAGTGCTTCATTTTTTATGGCTGAATAATATTCCATTGTATGAACATACTACAATTTGTATATGCATTCATTAGTGGTTGGATATTTGGGTTGTTTCCACTTTTTAGCAGTCTGAATAATTGTTACGAACATTTGTATACAAGTTCTTGTGAGGACATAGGTTTTCCTTTCTTTTGGTTTATACCTAATAATGAAATCATTGAACCCTATAGAAACTATGTTTCACCTTTTGGGGACTGACAAACTGTTCTGCACAGTGAGTGGCTGTACCATGTCACACTTCCACCAGCATTGCATGAGGGTTCAGTTTCTCCACATCCTCATTAATACCAGCTATGGTTTGTTTTTGATGACAGCCATCTTAGTGGATGTGATGGACACCTCTTTCTTTTTGTACTGGGAATTGAATCCAGGGGCATTCTACTTCTGAGCTATAACCCCAGCCCTTTTTATTTTTTATTTTAACAGGGTTTCATTAAGTTGCTGAGGCTATCCTTGAACCTGCAGTCCTCCTATCTTGGCCTTTTAAATACTGGGATTACAGGCATGCACCATCATGCCCAGCTATGATGGACAATTCTTAACATCAAATTCTGGGGCCACTTCAATTTAGCTCTTTATGTATTACTATTTCTAGTTTACAGATATGGAATTGAGGCACAAACTAATTCCCTGCTCAAGGTCTTAAACTTTATAGTGATAGAGCAGAGTCAGCCTTATAGACCAGTGATCTTTCTCCTGGATTGGTTGAGAGGTCTGTGGCAATTCTAGTCAAGAACCTGGGATTTGCATAGGTCTCTTTAAATACAGTAAAGATTTCAGGAGGAAGACTTTAGTGGCTAGTCATGAGGAAGTGGGAAATACTATTCATCTTTCTCCAGTTGCCTTCTTAACACTACAGACCCTCACTCTGCTGTTGTACTTCAGAACCTGGAGCAGGTGTCCCTGATTTATGGCTTCCCCTCATCTTCTGCTAGACTGAGAGCACTTGGAAGGCAGTGATCTCGCCTTTGCTTCCTCCTAATTTACACTGCTGGATACAGGGGTTGGTGCACGGTGGGCCCTTAAGAAATGTTCCATGAATTAAATTGGATAAATCAATTAGAATCACTAGAGTATGACTTTATTTAAATTCAGCACTGTGGATAAAAATCACAACAGAAAGATGAGATATAATTGGTAGATTGTTAAAGAAGCCATTTTGTTTTGCTAAATATCACTTATTAGGAATAACATATAGCTAAGTTTACTGCTTGCATGTATGTGTTGGCTAGCTAAGGAATGCACATCAATAGTTGGCTGAACTAAGGTCTATTGGCAGATGAAGCTTACTTGTAATTAATAAATGATGCAATTTCCTAGAACTATTCCTGGCCTGAAACTTCAAATTTCCCCAAACTCCTGAACACACACTGAATCCACCTCATTGTCTTTATAATTAGAATTTTTATAAAAAAGTTAAAATACACAGAAGCCTACTAATAACAAGTAAAATCTTTCATTATCTCTCCCTGTACTTCCAAAACAGAATAGAATCTCAAGCTCTAAATTCTAGGGGCCACAGATATCTTGGAAAAATAAAGAATATTCTGGAATTTCCTGAGATCAACTTCTTCTTAACAGCAAACACAATACTGACAGTCCTCAAATTCTGAATAATGCAAGACCCTTCCCCCCTCAAATAAAAGAACCTCCCCCCGCCATTTCAGACAGACTGTAGCATGCAGAGTCAGGAGGGTTGCTGAGCCGCGGCTTGGAAGAGGTTAGGTTTAAACCCCTCTGCTTGAGGTCAGTTGTCTCTTTTAAAGAAGGATGTTATATGACTCCTGCAATGGTTTTCTTTATCCAGTTGAGATACTTGTTTGTCAGGAGAGTGTAGACGCCAGGTTTCTTAGGGTCACCACACTTCCCAAAGGAGGTGATACCCCTGAAAATGTTATCACATATCAGAGGACTTCCAGAATCCCCCTGGAACAGAAAGCCATTTTATTAATTCATTCACACTTCACTCATGCTTTCTATCTCTTGTTCCCTATTTAAAGCTAATTTAAACTCGATTACTACTTGCCTGTCCTCAGCATCAGTTAACACAGATTTGCTTATTTTTCCAATCCAAAAAGCAATTCTGATGAGGATGTGCAAACTCATTTTCATCAGTAAAATAAAAAACAATGAAGGAGGCCTTTAATGGTAAAAAAAAAAAAAAAATCATCTCCTTCAGTTATCTCGTGTCTCTCTTCTTGGTCAATAGATGTCAGGGGAAGAAACTGAACATTGTTGCTACCTACTAGAAGCCTCAAGATGGGATTTCAACTACCCTCTGCTCTGAGAAGGACATTAGCTAAACCATCTCAGACAGAAAAGTGCTTGTGATATTTTAGACCTCGTCTAGGGATCCCCCCTCATCCCCCAGAGATTCATCAGCTGCCATTATATATTCTCTCTGATCTGAAAACCACTTGTGGATCATGAGTTCTCAGTAGGCTCAAAGCTTGGTCAAACCTGTTCTTGGAGGCAGACCAATTCAGGAGTCAGGAGATAGGAACTTTGGTCCAAATCTAGGTCTACCCCACTGATAGCCATGTTAACTTGGGGAAGTTGAATAACTTTCTCCACCCGTTTTCTTATCTGTAAAATGCAGGTGATAATAGTGCCCATCTCATGGCAATATTTGAGGGTTAAGTGGCATAACAGGACTATAGGACCTGAAACAGTTCTTTGCACTTATTCCTGAACAGTTCCCTAGCAGCACAGCTAGCTGTCAGCTGTCATGATTATTATTGAAAGGGCTGGAGAGCATCCCTGGATGGTGGTTAGACGGTGCACTGAAAATGATCATTGGTAAGAGGGAACAGCCCTTGAACAGAAGGTTTCACCAGGGCGGAGGAGCATGCCACCGTACTAGTGTCAAGTAGTTGTCCTCACTGGCCTTGTACACAAAGGTGATGGCGTCTACCTTGTTCTTCCTAGGCACTCTCTTTTAACCTTTTATTCCTGTAGCCAAAAAATGGTTAAGTGTTTTAATTTACTTACTTCACATGAGTCATCTTCACCTTTTTTGCCACCTGCACAGATCATGGTGTTTTCAATGACCGGCTTGAAGTTATAGTGCTGCTCACTGTTGCATATTTTTCGGTCTATCACAGTGACATTGGCTTCTCTCAAGGTAGTCGAAACTTTGCAGGAGTCTCTTTTGGTGCTTCCCCATCCTGCCACACGACACTTGGTGTTGGGTTTGACATCCTCTCCTGTTTTTGGCAGCTGAAGTATTCCTACAGCTTTGGTCATAGTTGCTTTACCTTTCAGCTAGAAAAGAACAGGAGTTGCTTAGAGTCTAGTGAGAGAGGCAGAGGAACAAACAACCTAAAGTGTAGCAGAGGGCATTAGATACTGTGGGTAAAAACCCAGCAGGGCTTAGGCCAGGGAGCACCCCTTGGGGCCTGGGGAGGGAGGTGCCTACACTTCCCAGGAGGCCTGTTGGGATTAGTGTGTATGTGTGTGTGTGTGTGTGTGTGTGTGTGTGTGTGTGTGTGTGTGTATGGGGGGGGGTTAGGGTGAGAGAGGGCTGATGGTCTCAAGGCAGATCATGAGGAAGTAAGAAGTTAGGCTATAAGAATAGGGGGTGAGGAACATGGAGGTTTTGTCAGAGGCACATAGAGATCCAGGGCCTTCTCTTTACTCCTGATGATGAGGATGCCTGGAGCCCCTGGGCTTGCTCTTAACTCCTGCTGATGAGCCTATCCTCAGCCCTTTGGACCAGTGGGACCCTCTGCTCACACTGTCTTCCCGGCCTGTCTCCCTCTGTTGTACTTCCTGCCCAGTAGCCAGAATGATCATTCTAAGAGGTCTGATCATGCCACTCCATTTCCTTTCCCTTGACTTGACAGGTTTGCAAGGCCTGGCTTTGTGGTCCACATTCTTTCCTCTAACTTTATGGCAACTCCCTGTTCTCTCCCCTTCCTCCAAATGAGCCTTCTTCCACATGCTATTCTTTTTGGTTGGAAGATCCCAGTCCCCTTTCCTGGCTGACTGGGACGGTTCCCTGATCATCTACCCTGCCACCTGCTCCCAGAGCACCCTCTTCTGAGCTATCTCTGTCATTGATGGGCAGAACAGTCAGATCAGAGCTGGTCATTTATTTGTTTCTAGATTCAGAATGCCTTCAGAGGGAGCTCAATTACCACTTATCTTCTGGGGAAGGGAAAAGCAGGCTGTCACTAAAAAGTTAAGTACTCAAAGCCAGCCTCTGTCTTTTTTTTTTTTTTTTTAGCTTGGAATTGAATTGAATTTGGGGGTGTTCTATCTTTGAGCCACACCCTCAGCCCTATTTTTACTTTTTGTTTTGAAGCAGGGTCTCACTAAATTGTGGAGTCTCACTAAGTTGCTGAGTGAGGCTGGTCTTGAATCTGCAATCCTCCTGTCTCAGCCTCCCAAGTTTCTTGTTACTCATAAATATCCACAGATCATAAGTATTGGATGAGGTGATCCTGATGGGATGAGCAAACACACGGCTACTGTGCTCTGCAGTCATGTTTGAGTGTGGACAAAGGTGGTGTTATGGTCCACATCTCAAAAATGACCAAACACACAATCACAGTTTTAACTTTTTTTTCTATTCTTTCTGCCTCTCAGAAAAGTAAGATTTATTAAGATGCCTAATGAAAGAATTATCCCACTTACTGACAACACCCAATTCAGAGCAAATTGCCACTTCCTAGAACCCTCCCCCAGATGCTGGGCACAGCTCAAATCCTCTGGCAAGTACCATTCTGCTTTGTGTGTGTGTGTGTGTGTGTGTGTGTGTGTGTGTGTGTGTGTGTGTTGCTGGGGATTGAACCCAGGGACATTCTCCTCTGAATGACACTCCCGGCCCTTTATATTTTTTGTTTTGAAACAAAGTCTTGCTAGGTTACTGAGAGTCTTGCTAAGTTGCTGAGGTTTGTCTCAAACTTGTGATCCTCCTGTCTCAGCCTCCCAAGAACTGGGATTATAAGCATGAGCCATTGTGCCTGGCATACTTCCTCTTAACTGAGTCCCCATCCAAACCACTTCTCAGAGTAGTTCCCCGTGCTGAGCTAGCATCAATAAATTCGAATTTGTTTGACAATGGCTCGGTGAGTTCCTGGTGGTCTTTGGTTGAGCATTGCCACCTCCCACAGAGGGGAAGGACCATGGGAGGCAGTAGAGCTGACTGCAGGCCCAGCCAGCACTCCTGCCATTAACTAAGCTAGAGGGGCCAAGTGTATAGAAACACGGGGTCAGGTCACCCTGACCTTTTACTATTCAAAATAATTATCCGAAAAACACCCCAAATTTACCTGAAGGAGTTGAAGATCCCCTTCAAGAAGCTGTGGATCATAGCATGGATAAGGAATTGCCTTTGCAATGGAAAATATTTGGTCAAGTTTCTCTTTCTGGGATACAGAGTGGGCCCCGAGAATAATTCGAGGTTCACCTTTCCTGGAAAGCAACAATAAGAGCATCAACATATAACTTTTGTAAGGGAATGAATGAAGCTAAGTCATGGACTTAATTTCCTCAAGTCTGATTAGTGTTTTCTTTTTAAAAATTCTTTTATTTGGTTCATTGTAATTCTACATCATATTGGGGTATAGAGTGACAGGAAAATACATGTCCACAACTTTTGATGCCCTTCCCAGGGGGTCCCTCCGGGCTTCTTCTCCCTCCCAGTGATTGTCTTTGAGATTGGAACAGGTAATTTCATATACATTCATAACATTATGTCAACTGTTACACTCTTTATTCTTTGTCCCCCTCCTCCCTTCCCTAAACCCCCTGACTCACACCATTAGTCTTTGCTCCTCTGTCTGATGTTACCCTTATTTCCAAATGGCTTTCTATTTATGACAAGCACAGCAAGGCAGAGGAGCATATGGAGCCTTTTCTTTTGATGATTAAGTCTCTCTCCCTCAGACTTCCAAGACATGTGTGAGTGGACATCGCTTCAGCTTCGCCACACATCTTTTCAAGGAAGAAGCAACAGGAGGAGATGAATCCAGGGCTTCCGGCAGAGGAAGGGTACTGAGCTATAGCTGCCCGGCCTGGTGAGGCCTGCTGGGCGCTGCTTGGAGTGGGAGCTTCCTGGGGTGGGTAGCACCTGGCTTTCCAGAGTGGAGGGAGCTGGCTCTGCCATTTGGCTGTCCAGGAGGAGCTGCCAGTTTCTCCACCTGCTTCAGATTTGTGGAATAAAGTCTCTGCCCTAGGGGTCCTCCAGGCTATTGACACCTAATGAAAGAGTGAAAGAGACTAAACCCAAGAGCTAGAGTAGAAGTAGAAGTAGAAGTAGGAGGTTTGTTTTTTGCCTTTCAGGACTTCTGGGAAATAGTGTGCTTTGCTGAAGTCTTCAAAGATAAGAAAGGTCAACCAGAGTCATGCATATGAATGAAGTTGGAATGAAGAAAAAGGAACTGTAACTTTACAGTGAAAATTTAAAGCCAAGTCTATACACTATACAGAAAGGGAGGGAGAGAGAGAAGAAGCAGGAGGAGAAGGACAAGGAGAAGATAAAAGAAAAGAGGAGAGAGGAGGAGAGTAGAGAGAAGGAGACAGGAGAGAGAATGAACTAGAGCTAGTCTCAAATCTACTCATGAACCTAATGATAGCTATTCCAGGAGAGGAGGGCAACAATGTTTCCTGATTTGTTGGGTTGACTTTTTACCAAATAGTCCTATTAGTTGAGTATATCAGTGGCTGGCTTTATTTTCAGTGTGAACTATGCTGATGTTCATACTTGACAAATTCTTATTTTATACAATATACTATAAATCTGGTTAAATCTCTTTCATGGGAAGCTATTTTTAAGCCTTTTTTGTGTTCATGCTATTTATGTTAGCGTGAACAGGGAAGTAACAGGTACTGCTCACTAAGCACAGGAACCGATTAAGAAAATAGCAGCATATCCACATGATAAACACTATTCTGTCTTTCACATATGATTAGAAAATCATTAGTTTCAGCTGTAGCAAATTGCTATCTTTAAAAGTTAAACAATCAAGTAGTAGTCATTTTCTATATGTCAGTGTAATATATAATAAAAAAACACGAGAGAATAACAATGATATAATTAATAGTAAGCAAACTGGCTATAATCATTGATGGCATTCTATTTGACCAGCTTTGTAAAGTACACTTATGAAAAAGTCTGGAACAAAATATTCCAAAGTACTGTCAGTGATTTTGTGGAGTTGCCAAGATTGAATGTTATTGTTTACCTTTCCTCTTTATCAAAATTTTAAGAATGTTGCTACTTGTAATTTAAAAATAATTTTAGCTAGGTGTGGTGGCACAATACGTATAGTACCAGTACTTGGGAGGCTGAGGCAAGAGGATTGCAGGTTTGAGGCCAGCATGCAGTAACTTAGTGAGACCTCATTTCAAAGTTAAAAAAAAAAATAGGGCTGAGGTGTAGTTCAGAGGTAGAATGCCCCTGGGTTCAATCCCCAGTACCACACACACAAAAAAATTAAAATAATAGGAGGAGCACTGGGTGCGTGGTGCCGCACACCTGTAATCCCAGTACTTAGGAGGCTTGAGACAGGAGAATCACAGGTTCAAGGACAGCCTCAGCAATATAGTGAGACTCTCAGCAACCTAGTGAGACCTTGTTTCAAAATAAAAAATAAAATAGAGGTTGGAGGTAGAATGCCCTCCCTGTATTCAATTTCCTGTACCAGAGAGAGAGAGGGAGAGAGAGAGAGAGAGAGAGGAAATGCTCATACATTTCAATCTTATTCTGTAGAAGCTGGTCTTCACTTGCAGAGGTAAATTTTAGAATAGGACATAGCATTGAACATGCTTGCTGGCTTTCTTCTCCATCCCAGCATAATTTGGTTTGGGACTCGTTGGTTGTTCCTACCTCCCTGAATCAGCCTGAGAATGAGAGGGACTGAGATTACTTACAGGTTGCAGTGAGCAGCTGTCAACACCCAGTTTTCTTTGATCAAAGCTCCTGCACAGATTTCCAGTCCTTCGATGAGAACCATGTAGCGTCTTGCATGAGGTGATACTTCATTTCCTCTTATAATTCCCTCGCAGGATTCTAGAAAAACTAAAAGAGTGATCCAGAGTGAAATTTTATCTTATGCATTCATCCTTGCCTCAAGAAAACTTGGCTGTAATGAACAGATTGGTGCGAGTTCCTAGACTTTGAGTTCATGCCTTTGAGGGAGAGATTAGGTGATGTTGGCTCGGTCTTTCTTCTGCAGCATATTTGCCTCCATGATTCTGTTCCCTGCAGCACTTACATTTTCGGTAGTGTCCTACTAAACCAAGTGTTGTACTGGGTTTTGGGGTTAGTTTTATTGTAAATAAACATTCCTAGTATGTTAGACTTTCAAATTATTTTTTCTACCATGTCTAAATTGATCCCCACCATGTTAGGGTAAAATTGGTAAATATATACAAGTACTTTTTTTTTTTTTTTGTACAGGGGTTCTCCAACTTTAGTGTAATAATAACAACCCAGAGAGTCTGGTGCAGAACTGGGAAAACTGCATTTTAAATACACACCCTGGGCGATTCTGATGCAGGTATTCCTCAGAGCAGCTGCCTTTATAAGACTGTGTGTGACTAAGTCTAGAAACGCAGTGATTTATCCTGTTTTTGGACCTTTGTGCTGCCATTGCTAGCAGAAGACATTTCTCAAGAGCTATTTAATACATGGTGTAGACGAGTGACCAAAGGCTAGAAATCAGGAAGGGAGAAGGGTGGGCTGGGTCCCAACACACTTGGCAGGACACCCACAACGTGGTTCTGGCTCCCACACTTAACTTTTCTGCTCCTCAGATTGCATGGGAATCAATTTTCTACCCTCTAATTCAGAGGCAAGAGGAATGTCAGAGACAAAAACAAACAAACAAACAAACACTTTCCTATTAGAAAAATATGTGCAAGTAAAGGAATATTTTCATCTTAACACCTGAAAAAGAAAAAGTTTCCTTTGGGGCCGTATCTGTAAAGCAACAGAACCCCTTGCCTTGGTTTACTGAGGCCGTGCTAGTCCAGCTCCTGAGCAATTTGGATCTGTACAATGGTCCATGTAAATACCAAGGTGTAGGCTTTTAATTACTTTTACTTATTTTTATCTTTTTCCTTTTTCCTTTTTATTTATGCAGAAAGTGAGGCAAAGCAGATGAGCTATAAAAAGGAACAGGGCCATAAAATATATGTTGTAGCTTATGAACAAATGTTGATGAATGTCACCAACAGGGAAAGATAAATAGCAAATTCATTAACGGACTTCTGCTTGCATTTTTAATCCAGTCTGAAATCATTCTAGGACCTCTTTTCTAAGCAATTCACTCAAACATTCAATTTTTTTTTCATAACTGTTTTTGAGTAACTACTATTACAATGGGTGCAAAGAGGAACAAAGCACTATTCCTGCCATTGAAGAGCTTCAGTAGTGGAAAGATGTAAAGAATGAAGCTGTGGACAAAGGATGACAATGTCCAAGGCGCCTTGAGAGGGTAGCTTGGGAAGCTGCAGGACTCAGACTGGAAGGAATGCTGGAAACAGGGACGTCCTAAAGACAGATTCTTTTTTTTTCCCCTGAAGGAGATTGGAAAGTGTAAAATCTCAACAGGAGAAGGCTAGGGCTAGAGGAGATTTCAGGTTAGATATGATGTAAATAAAAGGCAGCACGGTCAGGGATTGTGAGAATGAGACAGATGGCCCATGGCTAATATTAAACTGGCTTAATGATTCATTGTGTTTAAATGCTTTTGAGGGGCAGACTTGACATGTATCTTAGAGCCAGCTCTTAACATTTTGACTGTTAGCAAAGTGATTTTTATTTTTAAAGCTCCAGGTTGACCTGGTATCATTCTTTTAATTTTTCAGGGTTATGTTTATTTTAGTTTCTACAGTTTTCCATGATATCCCTGGATCCCTAATAATTCAAAGCATCTTTAACATAACATTTCTCTCCTTTCTATCTTTCCTATCCCTATTTAAAATATGGAGGAAGGAAGTATCAGGCAGTTTCCTAAAGCCCAAGAAACCAAAGAATTGGAGACCTAGTATCATACAGTCAGAGCAGAGTGGGAAGAAGCTCTTGCTGCTGACTCCCTGACATTCACGGCCTGTTCACTTCCTGCCACAGCCTGGACTGACTCAGGTTGGACATTGTGTTATTGGTCTTAAAAATCTCACAATATTCCATGGTAAGGTTATCATTTCAAATGATAGTTTAGTATTAAAATTAAAGAAAAAAATCAGCAGCAATAGCAATAATAATAATAATGAAAGCATCTAAGATTTATCAGACATCCATTGGTGTTAGACACTAGCTATGATATTAATTATGATGGAAGATGTATATTAATTATTCCCATGTAGATAAGAAAGATAAAGTTTAGACAGGGCAATTAACTTGCCCAATTTCATATGACTGGTAATGATAAAGCAATGGTCTAACCCAGTTCCACATAATGTACTTATCTCCTAAAGTAGTGGCTCTGATTTTTTTAATGCCTAGTTGTAAGAATCTGATATAGTAAGATACACATATGTAAGTAAATATTTATGTACAATTTGGGATATTCACAGACTTTTTGATGCCTAAACATGGCTGTAAATGAGCCCATAGATCCCATGCTAAGAACTCCAGCTCTGAAGTTATTATCAAACTGCATCATAGTATGTGATTAAGAGTGTGAACTCTTGAGTTCAAATCTCAGATCTACTAACTAATACATATTAGTATACTTACTTAATGTCTCTTGTCTTCCTCATATGTAAAATGGGTCTGATAATAATGGTACTTAAAAGATTAAACAAATTAATATATGTAAAGCAATTAGAATATTGCTATTTTTAATTGAGTCTCATTAAGCATGGACACACACACATATGTATGTTTATTTATTAGAATTATTTTTAAATGATATTATTGTTGTCTCCACTGGAAAGGAACATGCCCACAACAAATCCTGAAAGTTTTAAGATTCATCTGAAGGGCTGGGGTTGTAACTCAGTGACAGAGTATTTGCCATTTGCCTAGTATGTGTGAGCCCCTGGGTTCAATTCCCCAGTACTGCAATAAACAAACAAACAAATAATCTGAGAGTTATGACTATATGGTTGTATTCATATAACTGGGAGGTCCCATACATACCCAATTTAATGCTTTTGTCAATTTTCCACTTAAAAACTTTGCTCTGTAAAACTGGCTTGGATTTATGAAAGCCACCAGGTACAGTTAATTCTTTCATATTTTTGCTATAAATACATAGGATACTCCTCTTTTTCTCCTCTCTCTCTCTCTGGCCCTCTCTCTCTTTTCAGTACCAAGGATTGAACCCAGGGTTGTTCTATCTCTGAGCCACACCCCCAGCACTATTTTATTTTTTATTTTGAAAAAGGGTTTCACTAAATTGCTGAGGGTCTCACTAAGTTGCTGAGGTTGGTTTCAAACCTGCAATTTTCCTGTCTCAGCCTCTCAAATACTGGGATCACAGGCATGCACCACCGCAGCCAGCATACTTCCTTCTAAAAAGCCAAGGTGCTTCTTAGATAGGAAAAACAAATGGTAACATTGAAAATGGCTGGAAGTTATTATTTCTTTTTCCTTTTTATATAACACAAATTAAACCCATACAGATTTCTACTTTCTCACAAGCAAGATGAAAAAAAAAAGAAAAAGAAAAACATATGAAAATTCATCTTACCTCCATTAATTAGAAGAAGGATAGCAGTAGGGAAAGAGAAAGGAAAGGATGCTTTCATGGCTTCTGTTATCCACATTACAGAGACCATTTAGTTTCAGGTACTGACTTTAGTTATATATAATGAGACAGAAAGGATGTGGGTTTTTGCTCTTTCTTTTTCCTCTGCTGTGCTACTGAAGGTTTTGGAAGATTACTGGAAAATATAACTTTATTTTATCTGTGGTTTGGTTTCTTATTTGTTTCACAAGTGAGGTAATTTCCTTTGAGGTTAGATGCCTTCTACCTGAAAGGGCAAATGTAAAGTCATGGGGCTGTTAATTTAATAAGATTAAAAGATAATTGTTCTTGAAAGAAAATAATCCAATTAAAATGGGCTAGATTGGGCTGGGCATGGTGGTGTGTGTTTGCAATCCCAGTACTTGGGAGACTGAGACAGGAGGATCGCAGGTTCATGGCCACCCTCTGCTACTTAGTGAGGCCCTCTAGAACTTAGTGAGACCCTGTTTCAAAATACAGAATACAAAAAAAATTGGGCTGAGGATGTAGCTCAGAGGTAGAATGCCCCTGGGTTCAATCCCCAGTAACACACACACACACACACACACGCACACACACACGCACACACACACACGGCTAGATTGGACTAGACACTTCTCAAAAGATACACAAATGGACAACAAACATGAAAAATGCTCAGTATTACTAATCATCGGAGAAATACAAAGCAAACTAACAATGAGATACCATCTATCTTACCTTAGTCAGAATGGCTATCATCAAAAAGACAAAAAACAAAACCAAAACCAAATGCTGGTGAGGATGTGGAGAAAGGGGAACGCTTCTAAAGGTGGGAATGTGAATTAGTATAACCATTATGGGAAACAGTATGGAGATTGCTTAAGAAACTAAAAATAGAACTACCATATGACCCGCAATGCCAATGCTGGATATACATCCAAAGGAGATGGTAGCATTATACCAAAGAGATAATTGCACTCCCATGTTTATTGTAGCACTGTTCACATAGTTGAAATATAGAATTAGCCTAGATGCCCATCAGTGGAAGAATGGATAAAACAAATGTAAGTACACACAATGGAATGTTATTTGGCCACAAAAAGAATAAAATCTTGTTATTTGTAGCAATGTGGAGGCCATTCAATGAAATAACACAGACACAGAAAGAGAATAGTATATATTTTCACTCATTTGTGGAAATATAAAGTTGATTTCATTACAGAATGGAGAAGAATAGTAATCACTGAAGACTGGGGAGAGGGGGCATAGGAGGGTGAGAAGAAGTTAAATAATGGGCACCAAAACAGAGAGAGGAAGAATTAGTTCTGGTTTTCTATAGCATAGTAGGGTAAATACTGGTTAAAACAATCCCTTTTTTTCCCCCCCTGTGGTACTGAGGATTGAACCCAGGGGCATACTACCTCTGAACTCCACCCTTAGCCCGATTTTTAGTTAGTTTTTTTTTTTTTTGTGGTACTTGGGGTTGAACTCAGGGGCATTCTACCTCCGAGCTATACCCCCAACCCTATTTTTTATTCTTTATTTTGAAACAGGGTCTCACTAAGTTTCGGAATGCCTCACTATGTAGCTGAGGCTGGCCGCGCACCTGGATCCTCCGGTCTCAGCCTCCCAAATGCTGGGATTACAAGTGTGCGCCACCACACCCGGCTTAACTCTTTATTTTGAAATAGGGTCTCACTAAGTTTCAGAGGGCCTCACAAGTTGCTGAGGCTGGCCGTAAACCTGTGATCCTCCTATCTCAGCCTCCGCAGTACTGTGAATACAAGTGTGTGCCACCATGCCCTGCTTAAAACAATCATTTTAAATGATGCATTTTTATACATATAGAAGAGTATGAAATTCCTCACACATGAAAATGATCAACATTTGAAGAAAAGGGAATGCTCGTTACCCTGTCTTGATTATTATACATTGTATACATGTATCAAGTTATCATATTATATTCCATAAAGATGTACAAATATTATGTTTCAATAAAAAGTTCCAAAAAAGAGAGAACTGCTATTCTTTGACAACTTTCTCACTTTCCTATAAGAGCTTAATTAAAAGCTGGGAATTCAAGTTATCTTAGTTTGTTTTGTGTTGCTGTAACACCAGACGGTGGTTAATTTGTAAAGAACACTGATTTATTCATTACATTTCTGGGAATGTGGGAAGCTGGGAAGTCCAAGGTCAAGGATCTCACATCTGGCAAGGGTCTTTTTGCTACATGATAACATAGCAGAAGACATCTTTTGATGAGAGTGAGACATAGAGACAAGAGAGAAGGAGGGGCCAAAGTCATCCCTTTTTTTTTTTGCAGTACTGAGGATAGAATCCAGGGACACTCTACCTCCACACTACACAGCCCTATTTTTCTTATTCTTTATTTTGAAGGGTCTTACTAAGTTGCAGAGAGCCTCACTAAGTTGCTGAGGCTGGCCACGAACCTATGATCCTTCTGTCTCAGCCTCCCAAGTACAAGTGTGCTTTCATGATAACTATGCCACTCCAGCAATAATGTCATTAACCTATTCATAGAAGCAGATCCCTCATGACCAGATCACCTCTTAAAGGTCCCGCCTCTTGCGGCGTTACCTTAACCAGTTAAGGCTTAGAGCAAGGCTCAGCCTGCCAAATAATGGACGTGTGAAATTTCTCGCTTTACATTATTTTATTCTGGAAATTTGGGCTTTTCTTCCATATTAAAAAAGATTTTTAAGAGGCTCAGGATGCTGTCATCAGGAGAACAAAGGCCTAGGCCTGGCTCAGAGGTATCTATTAACTCTACAAATACCGGCAGCTGAGTCAAGAGAACTTAGGTTTCTTATCATAAGACAGAAGGAAGCTCTAAGACAAGAAAGCTTGCCAAACTCTCCGCTTACCTAAAAACTTATTAACCTGCTACCTTTTAACTGCCTGAGCAAATAGGAAAGATTTATCTAATAAATAGTTCCTCTTCGCTTTTAACCTTTAACCCTGCTCCTCCTTCGCTGTTCCTGTTCTCTACTAAAAGAATAATTCATTTACACTTTTGTATTTTTTCTGCTGCTCCCCTAATCTTAGCAAACACTATAGGAAATAGCCTTTCTAGTTAAAAATGTACCCACTTAATTCTAAGAAAACACAAGGCTGTAAAAATTCTTTTTGTTTACCTTGTTGTAATGAACATAAATATCATTCATGAGATGAATTAAAACAGATGCGTCTTAACATACATGGTGTGTAAGCGTACTCTCACTCGCTCTCGACCTCGTCTCAATCTCCACCTAACGAGGGGCCCCCAGGCTTTACCACTTCTTTGAGGGCTGGCCCCCGGCAGCCTCTCAACATTGTTGCACCGGGAGTAAGTTTCCACCATATGAACCTTGGGGACACATTCAAACCATAGCACAAGTATACATTGAAATTTGTTTTGAAATGTTATTTTTAGACTTATTCTAATGTGGAAAAATAATAGATATTTGATGCACTCATCCTGGAGAGTGCATCAAAGAAAAATTGAGTCTACCTCTAGTTCATGGAGGTGAGGCATAAGTGGGAGGTAAAAAGGGGCATGTGTGGTAGCTGTTGCAGTGAACAGTGTGGCTGTGTGTGTGTGTGTGTGCATGTGTGTCGGGGTGGGCTGATAATTGCAGGGATTGTGGAGTAGGCAGGCTTCTGCTGCTGATATAGAGTGCTGGGAAAAGAAAGCACAAACCAAGGCAGCTGTGAATTGAAGGCACGCTATGCAAGCCAGGGGGTCTTTGCGGCAGCTTTAAAGGAGACTCTCGTCTGCAGCTGCTGTTCACACTGATCTGAAGATCAGAGCTAAGATATGAATGTAAGGATGGAAGAGCTGTAAAGGAGACTGAATGTATAGCCTTCATACATTCCTTCCTAGGTCAACATTAGGGCCCTCTTGGGAAAAGTAATGGTCTGAGATTTGGATGGGGGATATCTGTGAGGGTAAGCTTGAGCACCTCAAACACCCCAATTCTCTGAACCTTCTGGAATGGCTGAAGACCCTACCCCCTTGACTGGGGGAAAAAGTCTTCCTTGCTTAGAGACCGTGCAATAAACTGATCTGCAGATACCTTACATGATGAGGTTTGTTTCGGGAGGATCTGCCCTTGTCACCTCTCGCTGACTCCAGACTGAACCTGAGTCAATCTCAGTAGAGCCTGAGTGGAGAGCTATAGTTGTTGCTCTGGGAGAACCCAGCTTATGTACTGAAGGAGGCACAGAACATGGCAAACGTGCAACAGCCCACACTGGGAGAACACTCACGGGATTATATATCGAAGGGACCTGGGGGCTCCAACTGCCTCCAGCCACTCACTCCTATGATCACCCCAGACTCTGTTACCTCCAGTATTTGCATCTCCTCCCTAATCTCAATTGCATGCATCCTCCCCATCTTACTTTAGTATCCTCAACTCCAGATCCTTTAATCCCACCAGGACTTTCAGGCCATTGATCTGACCTCCTTTTACTCCCTCTCACCCTCTTTCCTATTTATACCACTTAAACTCTGCTGTTCAGCATATGGATGGGGACCTAGTAATGCTGATGTTGCTCAGGTTTCCTCATCATTCAGGTGCTGACCATTCAGGACCACAGTGGCCACATAGCAGGGATGGAGGCTTTGCAGGGGCCTAGAAGCATGAGTGCCTCCTCTCTGAGTTCCCAACAGCAGAGTGCCAGCAGCAGAGACTGATGTTAGACTCCCAATATGGCAGTATGTCAATCACATTGTACTCCTTCCACCCTAAGAGGGACAGAAATTCATCCTTTAGAATCAGTTTCTACTCCATATATGAGTTCACCTTCCCTGCCAGCAATGCAGCTAGCAGCACATTGTCTGATCTGATGATGTGATATTCACGCAACATGGCCGGAGACCAAGGGAGACATTTTGTTACAAAGGAAATGAAACCTCTGGTGCATGACTATTGGATCCCATATAATGCATCATCCAAAAATAGCCAGCCTAATGGAATGACGGAATGGCCGAATAAGAGCTCAGTAAAGGGGGCAGCTGAGGAAAATCTGGCAGATTTGAGATGTTGAAGCAATGGTCAATATATGGTGCCACATGTCCTCAAACCAGAATACTTGAATCTCTATGGATGAAGAAACAGGAATGGTTCTCACCAAGCTTCTCTGTAGAACTTTTGTGTAATTGTTTCCTTCTACCTCAGTGACAGTAGGTTCTAATGAACTAAGAGGTCCTGGTTTAGGATGGGAGAGTGTGGGGAAATACTCCTCTCTAGGACAAAGTAGAACAGAGAGAGCTCCATTGAATAGGAAGCTGGGGATAATGAGTCAGTTTAGGTTTCTTGTGCCAATGAACCAGCAGGCAAAGAACAGCCCTACTATGCTGGGTTGGGGTAATTGTAATTGACCCGTTATCACAAGTAAGGCAGAGGAGAGCTAGGTGAAGAGGAAGGAGTATGTATAGAACCCAGGGGGTTCACTGGGCATTAGCCCATGCTTTGGTGCCCAAGGACAGTGGTGAGTGGGCAGTTTAGCAATCATGAGCTGACAACGGTAAGGAAATGAAGGACTTGGGTTCCTTGGTGATGAAGGTCTGGATCCCCATACCAGGAGAGAAATCAGGAATATCTAAATTGCTGGCTAAAGTTGAGAACATTCTAGAATGGCTGATAAAGAAGGGAGAAGACATAGTTCTATGTGGGACTGATAGTGGCAGAATAAATTGTAGCTTTTCCCACTAACTCTCACCTTAAGTCTTTTTAGAGATTTCGTGTCTGGTCATAAAGCTGGACAGGATTCTTACTGCGTGTACCACCTTCTAGCACCTCATGAGAAAGGAACGAGGAAATCTTATTCTCACAAAAATGGAGGTGCCATATTGTATTATAGAGGCCTGTCATAATGGAAGGACTCTAAGAACCTGTATCAATTACATCTTGCTGGTGCTAGAGTTGGGAACCAGGGGGCTCCAACCCTTAGTCAATTGCTCCTATGATCACTCCAGATCTTGATACCTCTGGTATTTGCATTCCCTTCCCAATCTCAATTTCATGCACCCTTCCCATCTGACCTGCTTGCTCTTTCTAGTACTTAAAAGTACAGATCCTTTGGTCCCATCAGGACCAGCAGGCCTTGTCAGGACTTTCTGATGCCTTTTAGATGACCTCTGCCTCATCTGTCTAGGCAATTTATTTCTTCCAAGTTGTTACTAAAGCAACCAGCTCTGTGTGGGCTACAATCAACTTCACATAGATACCACACAACATTACCATAACATAGACCCTTACAGAATGCCTCTTACCTTCCATCCCTGGGCTTCTCCATTGTCACTGGGATGTGAGATGCCAAAAGATCTTCCTAGTACCCACACATAAGCCAGAAATGGAGATGGGGCAGGAAATGCCCTGTGAGCAAACTCTGGCCCCTAGAGTCAGAGCCAGTGTAAAAATTCTCCTTTGCCTTTCCTAGGGAGACTAAATGGAGAGAGAAATGGTTGTTCAAAGAGAACTCAGAAAGAAGTCTCCTGGGATCAAGCATCACTGTGCCTCACACCAGGGGTGGCCATGGTGGCAGTCCATCTGCAAGAGATTTCTTCCCTGCCTATTCTCTTTCCCTCTGGCTTCTCTGTGGTCACAGTACCTATTAAAATAGTAGCATCTGAGCTTGTGTCTCAGGCTCTGCTTTTTAGAGACAATTTTAGTTAAATAAAAAAGCAGATTAGAGCCAGGCATGGTGGCACATGCTTGTAATCCTAGTACTTGGGGACGCTGAGACAGGAGGGTCGCAGGTTTGCTGCCAGCCTCAGCTACTTAGTCAGACCCTGTTTCAAAATAAAGAATGAAAAATAGGGCTGGGGGTAAGCTCCGAGGTAGAATGCCTCTAGGTTCAATCCCCAGTACTGAAAAAAATAAAAAGCAGGTTAGTCTCATTTTGTTTATGTTATATACATAACATACATTACATGTAAATACACAGAAGGAAAAATATGAGAAATATTTTAATACCAGATGTTAGCAAGAGTTGTCTCTGAGTGCTGATTATAGGTGATTGTTTATTTTATTCCTTTTATTTAATTGCAATTTAACATTGTTACAATGAACCTATGTTAAGGGGAAAATTTATTAACAAAAATAATAAAAGTTGTTTTAAAGAAAGATTGATTCATTTTTTGTACATGATATATGATTTATTTTGTCATTCTTTCTTTTAGAATGCAGGTGCCTCAAAAAATTGATGACATTACAGATACATTTTTTTTCATATCATTTTGGTTGTTGAGGATTCCTTTTAATGATTGAAACTTTTTTTCCAGTTAGCAGTACTTTCTACATATGAACTTTCAACATATTATTTCACACAAGACATTTATTTATTTATATTTTAAAATACTTTCATTGATGCATTATAGTCTCACATCATAATGCCATTCATGGTGATAGTGACATACATGCCTGCAGCACTTGGTGAGCTTTCCTGGCTCCCTCCCTACTCTCCCTGCTCCCTAATACAAGACACTGAGGTTGGCATTGGTGTTCTCACATATGTGTGTAACTTCTGTGGAAGTGCTTTCTTCGGTAATTCTCCCTCTTTCTGCTTCTCCCCTAGACCGCTTTCCTGGCTCCACTGGGGTTTCTCCTCCATTATCTAAAGTCCTTCTTGTATCATGATTACTCCCTAGCTTCCACATGTGAGAGAAAACATATGACCCTTCACTTTCTGTGACTGTTATGATAACTCACTTAACATAATGTTCTCCAGGTCCATCCATTTTTCCTGCAAATGCCCTACTTTTGTTCTTTATTGCTGAGTAGAATCCCATTGTCACACAAGATACTCTGAACACTGTATCTACCAGTGAAGTCAAGATTTACAATGGAAATAACATTTGTATAATTCAGTATTCATTTATACTACATATGTTTGTTGAAAACTTTCTGTGTTAGACTGCATTTTGTACTCTGAAAATACAAAGATGAATTAAGGCATGAATTAGGGCATATTCTCTGCCCTCAAGGACCTCATTATCCAGAGGGGGAGCTCTCCTAAAGTTACTTATCTTTTCTTATAGTCTCTCTGTCCTTCTGTCCATCCATCAATCCATCCACACACTCATTCACCCAGTCTTTAATGAGGAAGGATCTTTCATATTTTAGACACTGGGATAAGTGAAAAATGGATGTTGCTGTATGAAAACAGTAGGATAAATACCATTTCAGAGCTGACATGGAATAACTTTGTTAACACATGGGATGTGATGATTTCAGAAAGTGCATCATTCAATACATATTTGATTAGGTGTTTCCTACAAGGTGTGCATACTGCTAGTTGCAAACATAAATCCTGCCCCTCCAGACCTGGATCATGTTAGGGGAACTGTAACTAGCTCAGTGTTTGAGGGACCTCAGTGTAGGAAGCAGTAGGAGATGAGGTTAGAGAGCTATGTATGATTAGTAGTGTGGATACATTTTAACACTATGATAAATAACGTCTATAGACTATCACAGGACAATGGAAGGCCAGTGAAGAGCTTTAAGCAGACACAGGATTCTGTCTTTGTTAGAGAGAGACCACTCTGGTACCAGTGTGGAGGTAATGGCAGCTCCTGAATGTCTGTATGTGAGAAGTTTAAGGAGCTGCAGTCTGTTGGAATGTGGGAATTTGGAAATTGTCTTGGAGCAGTGTTTTCATAGAAATATCCAATTTTAACCTGGTGTAGGTGCTTATTGAAATCAGGGCGCTTATTGGAGAGGATGCAGAAACTCATGTTGTGGAAGAGGTAAAGCTCCCAGCAGTGGAGGATGGAGTGAGGCTAGAGACAGGGTGATTCGTTTTTAAATTATATTAGTTTATTCAGTGATAATGAGTTTCCACAAAGAAACAAGGTGATTTGGGACCAGGGAATCCAGGCCAGGGAAGAGTGGGCTGGGCTGGAGAGTGGAGAGGGCTCCTATACTTCTCCTGCCCAGAGGTGTGGGGTAGGAGCTGCTCCATCCTCTCCAACAAAGGACTAGTATGACTCTGGACACAGTGGTGCATGCCTGTAATTCCAACTACTCAGGAGACTGAGGCAGGAGGACTGTAGATTTGGGGCCAGCTTTAGCAACACAGTATGATCTCTGTCTCAAGGTGGTGGTGGGGAAGCAAGTGTGAGAGTAAGATTTCCCTAAAGTGGGGCTGGTGAAGGGGCAATTGTAATTTGTTTGACTTTCTGAACCATGGACTCAGATTTAAGTTTGTTATGAGAACAAACTTTTATGAGGTTCTCACCAAATCTTTCGGTTGCAGCTTGGTCAGTTAGATGTGGTCCAGGTCCAGATGTGTCTGTGGGGTGGGTTTTCTAGGTAGTAGGGCGGTCTACCCTGCTCCCCATTACATAACTGTCTTTCCATGCTACCATCTCTCTAGACTACTCACCGCCTCTCCCTGCTGCTGCATCTAGTGCAACCACAGGCACAGTTTCTCTTTTATTTTTAATTTTTTTTTTTCAGTACTGGGGATTGAACCCAAGGGCATTCTACCTCTGAGCTACACCCCCAGCCCTATTTTTTATTCTTTATTTTGAAACAGCGTCTCACTAAGTTGCAGAGGGCCTCACTAAGTAACAGGCTGGCTTCGAACCAGGGATATTCCAGGCTCAGTCTCCCCCGTATTGGGATTACAAGAGTGTGCCACCACGCCTGGTTCTTTCTTTTCTACCAATTTATTGAGATATAACTCACATATCTTACAATCTACCTATTTTAAAATGTGATTGATTCAATAATTTTGGGTATACTACATTAATAATTATTATATATGAAACATAAATTTGCTATTTTAATTGTACAATCAACGGCATTACTTATACTCATAATTTGTGTGATCATCACCACTATATATTTCTAAGTTTTTTATCACTTTAAACAGAAACTTAAACTATTGAACAATTTCTCCCCATTCTCCTCTCTCCCCAGCCCCTGGTAGCCCTATAAACTGCTCTCTGTCTTTATAAATTTTCCTGTTCTAGCTATTCATGCAAGTGGAACCGTACAATATTTGTCCTTTTGTCTGGTTTATTTCACTTAGCACAGTGTCTTTAGGTTTCATTCATGTTGAAGCATGTATCAGAGCTTCACTCTTTTTTGTGGCTGAATAATACTCCATTGTTTATCCAGTCATCTGTTGATGGCATTTGGACTATTTCCACCTTTTGATTATTGTGAATAACATTGTGTAGGAAATCTGTTTGAATCTCTGCTTTCAATTCCTGTGGGTATATACGTGGGAGGAAATTGCTGAGTTTGACCTGTATATGACCCCGCTATTTCCTTGACATTCATTCTTGTTAGCTATCATCTCTTCTTGTGGCCTTAAATTTATCCTCATAGTTCAGACCTCCTCTCTACCTGACGTGTGCTTGGAAGTCTACCAGGGGTTTCAAGTGTAGCACCTCTAAACTTGAACTCTTAAACTTCTTCCTCAAACCTGCTCTTTCCGTAGCCTCCCCCATTTTGGTTGATGACAACTTATTGAGTCGCTCAGGATGAAAATATTATTTTTAATTCTCCTTTATCTTTTTGTGTCTGACATTCAACTTTCAGGAAATTCTGTTGGCCCTACATTAACAATAAAACCAGAATCGAGTCATTGTCTTCCGCTGCTTTCATGGTCTGTGCCACCTTCATCTTCTGTTCGAATACTCCAGCAGCCTCCCCACAGGTCTCTCTGCTTCACTCACCCTGTACTCGGTTATTCCTCAAACAATGCCGTACTGATCATTTTAAAACATAAATCAGGCTTCTGATTTCAGCTTTGGATGTAGAGAGTTGGAAATGGTGTCAATCCCACTCTTACAATGAAGAAAATCTGAGCCAGGCGTGGTGGTGCATGATTGTAATCCCAGTATTTGGGAGGCTGAGACAGGAGGATACGGGTTTGAGGCCAGCTTCAGCTACTTAGTGAGGCTCTCCGCAATTTAGTGAGACCCTGTTTCAAAAAAATAGGACTGGGGATAGCTAGGAGGTAGAATGCCCCTGGGTTCAGTCCCCAGTACTGCAAAAGAGAGAGAGAGAGAGAGAGAGAGAGAGAGAGAGAGAGAGAGAGAGAGAGGGAAATCTGGATAATCTATACAATTATTATTATTTGTCTGTCTCTCTTTGGGGTACTCAGGGGCATTCTACCTCTGAGCTCGACCCCCCCCCCCAACTTTTTTATTTGGAAACAGGGTCTCACTAGGTTTCTGAAAGTCTCTTTAAGTTGCTGAGGCTGGTCTCAAACCTGCCATCCTCCTGCCTCAGCTTCCCATATACTGGGATTATAGGTGTGCGCCACTATGTCTGGCTAAATAATACCTTTGCTTAAACTTCTTAAAGAATCAAGACTTTTGGTCAACTAAATAGGCTTAAAATTAAGGGAAGGCAGGTGCCTCCAGGGAGAGAAGAGTCTTGCTTATCTGGAGCAAAACAAGATGGAAGAGATGCTGGACATCACAGAAGCTGATCAGAAGCAATCATGAATTTCTAAGGGGGACTGTGGATTAGCATGAGAATGCAGTGCTCTCAGGAGCTATAGACACAAATGGAATGCATACCTACTAGCAAGCTTTTCTCCCTGAATCTTACCATGAGAAAGACAGGGGGTGAAGCAGGAGGCTGGAGGGAGTCTCCTCTTGGGGGTGGGGAGCAGCCCTGACTTCAGGAAAATACTGAAGCTTTCCCAGGATGCCTTATCCCTGTTTTCTTCATAGAACAAAAGCCCTAGGCTGTTGAGGAAAGGGCAGCTCACCCTCAGGGCACAGGTGAAGCCTGTGTGTGACACAGAGAAGAGAAGAGAAAACCTTCCAAACTTTCCCTTCTTGGGGGAGAGGAAGGAAAGATCCTCTGCCACTAGGGAAGAGGTAGAACACTGAGATCTTTCACACCTAGAGACCAAGGCCCCCAGTATAGGCCGGAGATTGAGGCTGAGCCAGTATTACAGAAAATGGCCCTACCTTAGCTAGACAGACAGGGTAACAAATAATGGCAGTTTACAACTAGCAAAGGGTGTACAAGTATGGAGAGAGAAGCTCTGAGGGGCAGGCTCGTGGGGAAATGCTAGGCCTGAGGTGGAACAAAACATGGAGAAAAACTCGTATCCTCACTAGACCATAGGCAGGAGGTCCTGCTAGAGGATTTGAAAGCCCAAGGTGTACTGAGGGTAACTGCAGGGAGAATGAATACAAACTAAGATGACTCCAGACTAGGGTGACTCAATTCTTCACAGTAGAGTTCTAGAAAAAGAAGAGTTAGTCACCCACCCAGACATGAAGCTATTGACTTGCAAATTATATGACATGGAGGAACAGGGAAGAACAACACAGTCAAGAGACAACCAAAAGTATCTTTCTCAGATATCACTCAGATGTTAGAATTACCAGAAAAGGAATTAAAATGGTTATGATTAAGATGTTAAAATCTAGTGGAGAAGGTTCATAACATGCATGAACATATTAGGGATCTCAGTAGAGAGATGGAAACTATAGGAAGGGACCAAGCAGAAATACTGGAGGTAAAATGATTAGTAACTTTGATATACTCATTAGTAGACTTGACTCAGCTGAGGAAATAGACAACTTGAAGACAGGTTAATAGAAATTGTTCTAAATGAAGCATAAAGAGAAAAAGGAGTAAAAAACCAAACCAACTAACCAAACAAAGAAAAATAAATTCAGAGCAGATCATTCAAGAGGTATGGAAAAATATCAAACTAATATTCATGTAACTGGAATTTATTTATTTATTTATTTATTTATTTATTTATTTATTTATTTATAGTACTGAGGATTGAACTCAGGGGCATTCTACCTCCAAGCTATATCACCAGCCCTATTGTTTATTCCTTATTTTGAAACAGGGTCTCACTAAGTAGCAGAGGGCCTCACTAAGTAGCTGAGGCTGGCCGAGATCCTGTGATCCTCTTGTCTCATCCTCCCAAGTACTGGGTTTACAAATGTGTACCACCACTCCCAGCCTATAATTGGAATTTCAATAAGAAAATAGAGTGAAATTTTGATCCCTGAAAAAGAAATGAAAGGCTTTGATGTATCTACTATGGGCTACATCTGGGAGTTACTGCCAAGTTGAATGTGATGGTCTAAATAGAGATCAGAGTCACTAGTCTCTAGACTGTGGTCAGAATAATGTGGTAATTTGATTAGATAATGGGGCCAGCTCTAAATCCCAGCCCCATAATTTAACATCATCCTCATATCTAAGCACAGCTGTAGAGAGGATTACAGTAAAGTAGTAGTCCTGATTACTTGGTCTGGGGGAATCCCAAGAATTTCCACCTGTGATTATAAAGAGGTTGTTATAGTAGAGAGGCGCTCATAAAGTGTTGCCTGGTGTATAGTTGATACTCAGCAAACAATGCGCTTCCTGTTCATCAACTCAATCTGGAATCACTTCCAAATCATCAGCTTTGCCAGATGCCTGCTGGACGGTAAAGTTGGCTGCTTCTTTATTATGACTGGGGTGGGTGGAGTCAGAAGAGTCAAGTGAGTAAAATCTTAGATGGGCTGCTTCCCAGGGATTACAGGGATTTTGTAATCCCTCCTTCCCAGCTTTTCTTAGCACCTGGAGACAAGGGGCTTTAGCCCAAGGAAATACCTTTGCAGTTCCTCCTTGCCAAAGGTGATGGTAGTAGCCTCCTCTCACTTCTCTGAGACTTAATTTGTGAGATAGCTGATTTTTTTTGGTCTGAGTGAATTTAAAGAAATACACAGGTATATTCAACTTTTTGTTGTCTTTATAGAGAGTAGACAGACACAGTTTTTTGTGGTCATGCACTGAGTCACTCGAAAGCACAGCTGCTGGGCAGGAAGTTATAGTCATTTGAGTTAGACACACCATATCTTACTTCAATAAGTACTCAGAGGCTGAAAACCATGTGTTATGTTGTGAGAAGATAAAGTTAATTACCAGGGGTATCCTGTTGGCACTCAGCAATTTGGATTATAATTTTTGTACCAGGTCATTTCATTATATTAGATTTAATTGCTTCTCAAGGAAAGCTTTTGACAATGCTATAGTTTGAATGTGTAGCCCAAAGTTCATGTGTTGAAAACTTAATCCCCAATACAACAGAGTTGAGAAGTGGGGCTTTTAAGAGGTGATTAGAATTAATTATGCTGTTATTTCAGGAGTGGATTGGTGATCTTGGTAGTGAATTCCTTATAAAAGGATGAGTTCAACCCCCTTCTATTGTGAGGATTGGCTTAACCAACTCCATTTTGTTCTTCACCTTTAAACTGACCTTTGCCCTATTTAGTTGCAGTAACTTAGAACAAGTGGAAATTCCCCAACCATCCCATAACCCCCCAGCAAACCAGCTCTAATTAACCAACACCAACCACATGGAAAGCTCCACCCGAATCCTTATCTGCAAGTTGAAGATTTCCCTACCTCAGGACCAATGGGCCCGCCGCTTTTTTGAAATGACCAGTTCCCTTACTCCCAACACCTGTGATTCCCCTTATGGTTTTAGCCTATAAAAGAACCCTTCTTTCTCAAGCTGAGACTGCTGCTGTTTGAGCGGAGGACTGCCCTCTACTCTCCAGCCTGTTAATAAACTCCCTCTTTGTGTTTTTCATCGGCTGTACGAATGATTCCTAGGCTGGGTACCGGAGACCCCAAAAATGAAGCATTTCACTATCTCTCTCTCTCTCTGTCCAGTGGGTGCTCCAAACTGAGAGGGAAAGTTGGTACTGAGAAGTGGGGCTATTGCCATAAGGAATTCCTGCAAATGTGGAAGCAGCATTAGAACTGGGTAAGTGAGTGAAGAAATTTGAAGGATCCAGCTAAGAGAAGCTTAGATTGATGCTATTGGAGCATCAAGGATCACAGAGGGCTATGAGAAAGTCCAGAATTTCTTAGAGATTATTTAAATGATTGTGAGCAGAATGTTGGTAGAAATATGGACAATAAGACCATTCTGAGGAGGTCTCAGATGGAACTGAGAAGGTATTAGAAACTAGAATAAAGTCCATTCTTGTTACACAGTGGCAAGGAACTTGGCAGAATCATGTTGGAGTCCTAGGACTTTGTGGAAGGCAAAACTCAAGGGCAATGATCTAGGATATTTGGTAGAAGAAATGTCTAAGCAGTAAAGCATTCATTGTGCAATCAACCAGGGCTGGGAAGTTGTGAGTTTGATCTGGTCCATCTGAAGGAGTGGGGAGCTGAAAGGAGGTGTGCCATGACTTTATTCTAGCTGCAACAGGCTGAAAGAGGAGGCCTAGGCCCCTAGCACCCATTGGCAACCCACTGTGTATATGGGAGCTCTGCATGGCGACTTCCCCGTAGCATATCCATTTATCTGCATATCCACACATCTGATCCCCACAATCGATTATCTTAGTCCAGTTTATATACCAAATTGGAACTAAAATGACAACTAGCCAGCAAACGGAGTTACGTAAGACAATATGGCATCCTCAAGGTCGTGCTTATCTGTTTTTTGTACAACAGTGGCCTTCACCAGAAGGAGGCGAGGAAATCTGTGTTACACCATGTTTGGACTGGCCCCACAGCATTCAAAGTGCAGCATGGCTTCATCCAGCTACTTACAGCACAATGAGAGAAGAGAGAGAGAGAGTTTAAAGATGAAAATTTTAATTAAAAAGAAAGCAGAAAGTGAAACCTTTGTGTTTAGGAGAGCAAACTAAGGGTTGGCCAAGGGATTCTTTGCTAAAGTAATTACCATGGCTAGGAGAGGGTCAGGTGCTAGTCATCAAGACAATGGGAGAATGGCTCTGAAGGCATTTTGGAGATCTTCAAGGGTGCCCTTCCCATCGCAGGCCCAGAACAGGACCCTGAAGGTAAGGTTTCTAGAGGGGCCCACTAGAGACCTTAGCATTTGCTGCTCAGAGCCACTTTGGGACTCTGCTCCCCACTGCCTTATACTGTATTCCTTGACTGCCCCCCGCTGCAGCTCAAGCAGACCCAGGTGCGGCTTAGGCTACCACGCTGGAGGATGTAAGCTGTTGGCTTTAGTGGTATAAACATGAGGATAATCCCATAGGTGCACAGAATTCATGAGTTGTGGGGTATGAAATCCTAGATATCAAAGAATGACAAGCACAGTATACTCAGGATGTGGGACATGGACTTAAAGGAGATTATTCTCCAGCTTTAAGACTTAATGTTGTTTTTTCTGTTGGATTTTGGACTTTTGGGACCAATTATCCCTTTCTTCTTGCCTATTTCTTCCCTTTGGAATGGGAACGTCTATCCTATTCCTGTCCCATTACTGTAATTTAGAGGCATCCAACTTGTTAATTCCACAGACTCAAAGCTGGAAAGGAAATTGCCTCTGGATGAAACAGCCCATCCATATCTCATTCAGATGAGTTGAAGTTTGGGGGGCTATTGGAATAGAATCACTGTTTTACATGTGAGAAAGACATGAATTTGGGGAGTTAGGGGTGGACTGCTATGGTTTGAATGTGCCCTCCAAAGTTCATGGGTTGGAAACTTAATTCCTAATACAACAATGTTGAGAGAGGGGATCTTTAGTGGTGAGTAGTCACGAAGGCTCTACCCTCATGAATAGATTGATACTGTTATCACAGAGAACGGGTTAGTTATCATAGGAGTGTGTTCCTGACAAAAGGATGAGTTTGTCCTCCTCCTCCTTCCCCTCCTGTTCCTCCTCTTCATCCTCCTCCTCCTCCTCATCCACCTCCTCCTTTTCCTCCACCTCGTTCTCCTCCTCCTCCTTCTTGTCTCTGTCTCTCCTATATTCTGCCATGGGATGATACAGCAAGAATGCCCCTCACCAGGTGTAGGTCCCTGGACCTTGTACTTCCCAGAAGAGTATCTTGTACATTCCAAAACTTCATACATTACTTAGTGTTTTAGTTATTTTCCAATCACTGTAACAAAATATTTGAGATAATGAACTTATTAAAAGAAACATTTTATTTTGGCTCATGGTTTCAGTTTCAAGCCATGCTCAGGCAGACCCATTGCTTTTAGGCCTGTGGTGAGAAACGCATCATATGGGAATGTGTGGTAGAGTGTCGGGGGCCTAGTTCCGCGGGCTAGACCTCGCCTCTAGATGGCGCCTGGCAGAGTGCCAGAAGCAGCTGCAGGTGAATAACATCCTGGGGCTGTGCCACGCCAGAGCGCATGCACCAGCACGCCCGACTCGTGGCCGGGCCAGGTGAGAGCTGTATGAGACACCTCGTGGCTTAGACCCGGTGCAGCTATAAAAGC
>PVLC010003787.1:0-92603 GCA_004027655.1 Graphiurus murinus
ATGTACTTACAAGATCACATCAAAGTCAATCACTAAACTGACCAGGAGATAGGGGGAGGATGGGTGGGAATTGGGGAAGGGTTAATGAGAAATATGTGCATGGATGTCTTTACCTGTACTAGCTTGTACCAAACAAAAATGTGTGATTAACCCTGTTGTACCCAAGAAATGTATAAAAATCCATGCTAAAAAAAAAAAAAAATTAAAAAAAAAAAAAAAGAATATGTGGACAATGTCATTCACCATTTGCTTGCCTTTTAACCCTTTCTGTTACACTCATGCAGACAGACTAGGACCAAGTGATTTAAAAAAAAAATTGAAAATAAGAGAATTTAAGAATTTTTAAAATATACTCTTATACCTGATTTATATAAAGCTTTGCTGATTTTTCTGTTGTTTTTATGATCAAATTCTTTATTTTTATCTTAACTTTTAAGAGCAACCGTCACCTCCTATCCAGAAAATCATCTTATTTTTCCTAAATTACATCAAAACATACATTAAAATCCCCATATTTTTTGCTATAGCCACAAACATTCAGTCTAATGAGAATAATCCAGGAGCTCCAGTCCTTTTTGGGGAATTAAGAGTTGCCCTCTGTGTATTTTATTAATGCTTAAATGAGGAAAATACATGTGTAAACATTAAAAACTGTGTGATGCAATATATTTTACTGGTTAAAGTTAAATATTTCTACCTGGGTTTCAATATTTTGTGACTTTTTACTAACTATATAAAGTTAGACAAATTGCTGACTAATTATGCCTTATTTTCCCTCTAAGATACAACCATTATATTTAACATAATTGCCACATTAAATAAATTAAGGGATATGTATATAGTACTATGTATAACATTTGGTACATATGCAGTACTTAATAAACCTTATTATGAAGAAGATGGTACAATATGCTGTTTTTGATTTTGTCATAGTAAAATTATTTTAAAAACTTTACCAGCATAATTTGGGAGGCTACTGGAGACAAAGACTATGCTTTTTGAAGTTGACTTATCAATTGTTTATGCTTTTTATTGTGAAAATAATTTTTACCAGTAAATTGTATTTTGTTATTATTGATTATTAAAAGGAAAACTATGTTTTATTAATAGCTCTCAAATTATACACAGAACATTTAGATAGTCATCAAATATGAAAATTGGCTGGGCATATTGGCACTTGCCTGTAATCCCAATACTTGGGAGGCTCAGACAGGAGGATCACAGGTTCCAGGATAGCCTCATCAACTTAATGATACCCTGTTTCAAAATTTAAAAAAAATATAAATTAAAGGGCTGGTAGTCAAACTCAGAAGTAAAATGTCTCTCCATTCAGCTCCCTGTCTCCTCCCCAAAAAACACAAACTGTGCCGGGAAAGTAAGTACATAAAATAAATAATAAAGAATGCAAACTATGAAAACAAAAGTTCAAACGCACATCTACTAGATAGAATGTTTAAAGACTGAGAGTGAATGTGGAAGCAGCACCATAATCAAGAAAAAAAAAAGTTAAACCTAGTGATGCAAGATAGAGGTATAGACATGTATCTAGATCAAAGGCATAGAAAAGGAGAGCCAATAATAAATACAATTTAGAGAATCTGATACTGACAAAAATGTTACAAATATTCAAACATTATATATAATATAAAAAATTAAAAATTAAAGTATATGCCTTGGATTTCTCTACTCATATTATTATTAAATTCACTTTAATATCAGCCAATCCCCACCATCTTATTATGCATATGCAGGTAGGAAATAGCTAACAAGGTACACATTGTATTTGAAAATAAAAACTGTACCACACATGATACCTTACTAAAAACTACTAAGAAAAATTAAGCATATGTTTTGTATTAAAACAAAAAATGAGCCAGGCGTGGTGGTGCATGCTTGTAATCCCAGCATTTGAAAGGCTGAGACTGGAGAATCTGGGTTTGTGGCCAGCCTCAGCTGCTTAGTGAGGCCCTCAGCAACTCAGTGAGACCCTGTTTCAAAATAAAGAATAAAAAATAGGGCTGGGGCTGTAGCTCGGAGGTAGAATGCCCCAGGTTCCATCCCCAGTACTGCAAAAAATAGAAAGAAAGAAAGAAAGAAAGAAAGAAAGAAAGAAAGAAAGAAAGAAAGAAAGAAAGAAAGGAGTTATAGTTAAAGGAATTTATGAATTTACCATTACCTAAAATATTTCTATAAGATTAAGAAAAGAGATTACGAAAAATATAACTAGGAAGGTAATTCATTTAGTTAAATATTTTTTTTAAAATTAGGCAGTATATATTGCTTGTTGTTTATAATGGATTTGGATAGTTATTCTTCTAATTTTTCATTCATCTTTATTCTTCCTTGGTTTTGTATTAGTAGTTAGATTATTTCTTACATACAGGTTTATACTTGACTTTTTTTTCTATATTAACACTTATTACCAGCATAAATTCTATAATCAGACTGTTCAGATCATTTTACAATTCCTTTTACAATGATCCTTTAGTATCAATGCTGGGCCTATTTGCAGAGAGAGAGAGAAAAACACTGTGAATGTACTTTTTTAACTAATAATTTTAATTGAATTCATTAAAGTATTATTCAAAGAAGGTGGCTGCAATACTATAGATGTCTTCCTTAAGCCTGAAATTTAGGAATGCATTTTAAACATAGAATCTCTATCTATGCTATAGTTTACATAAAGTAACTAACATGTGGAAGTGTGAGTCATCAAAGGTGGTTTTTGAAGAGAAAGCATCAGATTTTAATTTGGTCCACATCTTACTTGTCTTTTTGGGACTATCTTACTTAACAAAGATGTATGTTATATTGCACGACTTACTACAATAAAAAATTTAAAAAAAAATTTTAAACTTTTAAAAATGTCACATATTTACATTAGAAAAAATTAAAATAACCCTTCTCTCTTTAAATAGAAAATACATGAATATTAATCAATCCTAACATTCTGCATTATTCATTTTTAAAATATAAATACGAAGAACACATCCTTGTCAGGACATGTGAAATAAATGATTATTGTCATCAATGTAATGCAATGATTTATGTATGTTAATATAATTTATTTGATAATTTTTTTAAAAACTAAGATATCACAATAAGTGAAAAATACTTTCAACAAAAGTTTTTAAAGCACTGTGGGAGTTCCAAAGGAATTAAATGTAAGATTTGTCATTGAATAGCTCAGAATTTCCTTTTGTAAGTAAATTTGATTATAATCAACCAAATAGTATATGCAATTGTTAAAATATGGTTTATGGGATATATTTGCAGAATATAAAGAATGGTAAGATTAAACTAAACTAATAATAAAGTTTTTTTGGCAAAGTTAATGTGTTGCATATTAGAGTAAAAGTAACATTTGCCATAGTAAAGAAGAGGGAGTGGGGTAGGAATTGGGGAAGGGGTTAAATGAGAAATGTGTGCATCATATATCAGCTTGTACCTAAAAAAGATGTATGATTATAATGCACCAATTAATTTAAAAAAACATGGAACGGAAAAATAAAAAAAAAGAGGGAAGAGGAATCTGTACTTAAGAGGGGCATATGAGCATAGAAAACAGGCTAATGGAAAGGGCATCTCTGCAAGTTTGAGTCAAAAGTTAATCATAAATATTACAAACTGGGTGCAGTGGTGCATGCTTATAAGTGGGAGACTGAGACAGGAGATCACAGATTGGCAGCCAGCGTCAGCTACTTCGTGACTCCCTCTGCAACTTAGTGAGACTCGGTTTCAAAATAAAGTATAAAAAATAGGGTTGGGAGCTTAGCTCGGAGGTAGAATGCCCCTGGGTTCAATTCTCAGTACCTCAAGGAAGATAAAATAAAACAATGAATATTAGAAAAGTGGTTTTTGCACCTCTAATGGTTATAATCTTTAAAAGTGACACAAAGTGATTGTTAGTGATGGATTAAAGAGGCAATATTACTAGCATTTGTCTTACTCATAAAGCAATTTTCAATGGTGATTAAAGTTACATTAATTAAACAAAAGCTGAATTATATTGATTTAACTAGTGCAAATGAATACATTTTAACTTGTTCTTAAAGTTTATTGAATATTTTGTCAGTAAACAAGGCACTTAGGTTGGAAAGATGTGTTGGACATATCCCTTAGGTTTGAATATACCCAGTATGCTGTTAAGAATGGCATTAATATATACAAAGCACAAATTATTACAATAAAAAAAGTAAAGGATTGTATGAAAAAAAGAATGGCATTAATGTAAACATGTTTATAACAACACAATGAAGTAATTTCACAGGTGGATAAGGAGGCTAGTCTGTGGTCAGGTGCCCAGCACAACCTTATACCAAGTAATAAAACATCACTAAAAAGATCAAGAATTTTCTGCACTGTAAATTCAAAATATTGTATTTAGAAAACACTCATGAAGCACAGCAAGAAGATGGAGAAGATGTTTTAGTAGACTGAATAGGTTAAAAGTCTAAGCACCTTCACTTCCCTTCTAAACAGACATATACAAGAAACAACACCATTACTAAACTGACCTTTAAAAGGATGGCTCTTGTTTTCCATACTTTTGTTTTGATTGAGCTGAATGTATACAATTAGTGGAATATGAGAGTGGTAGAACTATTTCAGACAAAACAAGCTTAAGTCCACTTCTAGGAATGTTTCTCTACACTTCTCTAAATTCTCGAATAAACTATATGATTTATAATCTGTGTTAAAGTTTTTTTTCTTTTTTTTTTTTTGTTTTGTCTAATGTGTGACCATATAATAGTTTATGATATTCACTAGTATGGGATTCCTGTATAGCTGTATAGTAACTGATTTTTTTTTTTTTTTTTTTTTTTTTTTTTTTTGGTACTGGGGATTGAACTCGGGGGGATTCTACCTCCGAGCTACACCCCCAGCCCTATTTTTTATTCTTTATTTTGAAACAGGGTCTCACTAAGTTGTGGAGTTCCTCACTAGGTAGCTGAGGCTGGCCACAAACCCGGATCCTCCTATCTCAGCCTCCTAAATGCTGGGATTACAAGGGTGTGCCACCACACTCAGCTTAGTACCTGATTTTTAACATATTCATTTAGAGCGGTGCATACCTGTGATCCCAGTATTTGGGATTGCAGATTCATGGCCAGCCTCATCAAAATTGTGAGATCCTCTGCAATTTAGTGAGATCTTGTTTCACAATAAAAAATAAGATAGGGCTGGGGGTGTGGTTTAGAGTTAGAATGCCTTTGGATCCAATCCCCAGTACCACAAAATATTATTTTATTGCCTAGTAAAAGTTCTTTCCTGGTGTTGTTTCGTATGCACTTCAGAAGAATGCATAGAGTTTTTTGGGGGATGAGTGGGGTATAAATATCTGTTAAATATGCTTGGTTTGCAGTATTTTCTCTTTTTAATTGATGCATTGTACTCATACATTGTGATGAAGTTCAAGGTGAGGTGATAGATACAGCACACCTTGAGCCTTCTTCCAGTTCCCACTCCATTCCCCCTCCCTCCCCACATTCTCAAGCATGACATTGTGATTAGCATTGCTAAGATTGTGTATATACTTCATGTCCATTGAAGTGTCTGTCTCTTCAAGTCTTCCTTCCTGCTCCCTCTTCCCTCAGTTAGGTCCCATTCTTACTCCTCCTTTTTCTGGAGTTTCTCCTGTGTCAGAATTTCTTTCTAGCTTCCATGTATAGGGAAAATATTCAATCTTTCCCTTTTTATGACTGACTAATTTCACTTAGCATAATACTTTGCAGTTCCATCCAATTCTTTGGAATGACATAATTGTGTTATTCTTTATGGCTGAACAGAATTCCTTTATGTGTATTTCTCATAATTTTCTAATCCATTTATCTGTTGAAGGACATCTCAGCTGGTTGTATAGTTTGGCAATTATGAATTGTGCAGCTATAACTACAGAATATACATTCAATACTATGATAGTCTGGTTCCATTTATTTTGGTTAGATACCCAAGAGTGGTAGAGCTAGGTCATATGGTATGTTCATTCCCACTCTTCTGAGGACCCTCCACACTGCTTCCAAAAATGGTTACCCACCGACAATGTATCAGTATTCCTACTTTTCCACATTCTTGCCAGCAGTTATTATTGTTTGTGTTTTTAAAGATTGACATTTTTTTTTTTTTTTGCAGTACTGGGAGTTGAACTCAGGGGCATTCTACCTCCGAGCTATACCTCCAGCCCTATTTTTTATTCTTTATTTTGAAACTGAGTCTCACTAAGTTGCGGAGTGTCTCACTAGGTAGCTGAGGCTGGCCGCGAACCCGGATCCTCCGGTCTCAGCCTCCCGAATGCTGGGATTACAAGCGTGCGCCACCACGCCCGGCTAAGATTGACATTTTAATTGGGGTTAGGTGAAAACTCAGGTTAGTTTTAATTTGCATCTCACTGTTTGTTAATGATGTTGGACAGTTTTTATATATTTATTTGTCATTTGTATTTCTTCTTTTGTGAAGTATATATTTAATTAAAATTGCCTATTTGGGGGGTTGTTTTTGTTGTTGTTGTTTTTGCCTGTGAGTTTGAGTTCTTTGTATATTCTAGACATTAGTTCTCTACTGGAGGAGTAGTTGGCAAAGATCTTCTCCCATTCTGTTAGCTGTCTCTTGAGGTTCTTTATAGTTTCCTTTCCTTCCATAGAAGCCCGTCAGTTTAATAAAATCCCACATATTAAGCCTCATTTTAATTTCATATGATGTTGGGGTTTTATTGAAGATTTTTTGTTGTTGTTGTTGTTGTTGTTTTGTGGGACTGGGGATTGAACTCAAGGGCATTCTACCTCCGAGCTATACCCCCAGCCCTATTTTTTTTTCTTTATTTTGAAACAGGGTCTCTGTAAGTTGTGGAGGGCCTCACTAGTAGCTGAGGCTAGCCCAGATCCTCCAGTCCTCAGCCTCTCAAATGCTTGGATTACAAGTGTGCATCACCACGCCCGGGTTATTGAAGATGTTTTTATACTTGCTAATGGTCTTATGCCCTCTTCAAGTAACTGAAAAGCTTGAGTTGATTCTTTTTCAGAGTGAGAAAGTGGATTTTCATGTCTTATATTTCTTTGCTGATTATCTGCATAGTTATATCCATTACAGTAGTTGAGCTATTTATATCTCTGATTATTACTGAATTCTCTTTTTATTTCCCTACAATTCTGTCAGTTTTTGCTTCATATATTATGGGGCTCTTTTTTGGTGCATATGTATTTATAATTGATATATCTTCCTGATGAATTGTCCTATCATTATTACATTATACTCCTCTTTATCTCTAGTGTTTTTTTAATTATATTTTTTTCAGATGTCAATATAGCCACTTATATTTTCTTCTGGGCATGGTTTGCAAGAAAAATCTTTTTCTGCTATTTTATTGACATCTTCATTAACTCTGAATACATAACCCTTGATGACACTTACTAAGGCAAATTTTTAAGGCCAGTCTTTGAGATCTGTTCTGTCTCCAGGGGTGCTCTTCTTAGTTATCTCTTTACTTGGTTTTATTTACTAATGCATTGGCATCATGACCAAGATGTTCCCTTTGTGGGTTTGTCATCCTCCTTTTTATCACTTATTTCCATTTTTTTTAAATCAAATGAACTCTTAGGCTTGAACTTCTCTGCATGCTGTTCCAAATAAAGTCAATTACATTAGGGAGATCTTCAGAGCTCTCCTTTATCATGGCCTTCTTCTACATTTGGGAAAAATCTCTGAGCCACTGATTTCTAATTGTCCCCCACTTTGTGAGACTCATATGGTGCCTTACATAGGCGGTAGCCTCTACTCTTCTCAATTTTTTTTTTTTTTTTTTTTTGTGTGTGTGTGTGTGAAATATCAGCTTTCAGAGCAATACGGAGCTGTGGCCATCAGGATTCCAGTATTTTTACCCCATCATACCTGGATGCCACATTGAAAAAGTGAACTGGTGTGTCTTGACTGTACTTTACTGAAGAAAAAAAAAATCTCTGCAATACAACCCCGAGAATTTCTCAAGCATCCCGGCAATTCTAGTCGGAGAAGTTAAATTCCAGTATATCACACATACTATCTGATCAGCTAGGAATCCCACTATTTAATTCTCATTCATTATAAAACTGGAAGAAGGTAATACTAAAGTTTAGTTTGTCTACTCATACAGTAATTATAATTTCTTCATATAACACCCTACTCAAGTTCATATTAAGAACTTGATTGTGGTGCTGTTTTTAGGATTATAACTTAATCCTTTAAAAGGATATTGTTACTCAAAAAGACTATGAACTCAACTACTTACTTTTTCATATATCCCATCTCCAATATGGAGATATGCTTCTTTATCATGTACCTTCATGTCACTAAATGGCTAGTTTATTTATTCTTCCAGTTACATAACATGAAATCATAGGCCATATAAAACTTGAATCTTCCTCATCAATCATCACCCCAAATTGTATCAAGCATCAAGTCCTATAAATATAAGCCCCTGTTATTCATAGACAACTCTGATGACGGAATTCTGGTAACAAATACTAATATCTGAATGATGCTGTGTTATACTCTTACTTCTGCAATAATCACACAGAAAAGGTGTCTTATCACCTCTACACTTTTTACAAAGGTTCGCTGGATATTCTATCTTTTAACTTTTGATGAAAGAAAACAACATTTTTATCAATTGATCAGACATAAGAAATTTTCAAAGTCCAAATCCTTCTTATAACAAATAAATTTGGTGGCAGAGAGTTTTCTGTTTTCTAATATTTATTTGTAAAATAGTTGCACATGTATAAAATGAAATACAAGTGCTTATTTATGCAAATGCTTGTATACATGGAAAACTATAATTATAAATTATGTGCAAAATAGATACATTTTGAATAATGAGTACTTATGAATATTGCTTTCTATAATGTATTAAGAAATGTATATTGTTCCCTCCATATAATGCATATCTTAATATTTCATGCTAAAACAAATTAGAATTATAATTTATCACATCACAAATAGTGTGAAAACAGTTGAAAGTGTGATTGGTTGAAAGTTAAGGGCAATGGCAGTGCAAATGGTTATCTCATTATCACACCTTAATAAATGTGCTTTGTTTTTTACTTAATTAAATAGCCATAATTCTCATACTTCTTACTGCACCAAAACCTTTTGCCCCCAATGATGGCTTGGAAAAATTCCTGGGTATCAAATTACTTTCCAGATCTTCAGAAAAAGAATAGTCATTAGACCAAAAGGTTAGGGCATATACCATCTGTTTTTTACCAACAAAGTTACAGCAATTCAAGAAAGTATGAAACCTTTTTGAAATGGTCTGCTGTTAATGTGAAAGAGACTGAGATACATATGCAAAATACCCTAGCTATTATTAATACCAAGGGACTCTGAAAAATGTATTTTAGAATGATGTTAAACTTAAATCAAATACTGTAATTATTTCCAAGTTGCATTTATGACATAAAATATGTATAAATTAATATATTTATTATCTGCCTGTTCTTTCATTAGTTCTACCATTCTAGAGAGCAGACTTTTTACAAGTTCAGGTGGCCAAATAATAATATGTTAGTTTAAATTGTACATTTTCTAATGGTAATACTGCCCAAATATGCTTTGTACTTCATACATTCAATTGTGTTAATTAAATGAATCTTCTAACAGATAGCGTAAAGTAGTTTATTCCTGCACATGTATTTAAGAATGGATATTTGACTCATCTCTCTTTTGAAACTGTTTCCGCCAAGGTAATTAATCTTTTCACATGTTGCCAAGTGCAATTATCAAATCTCAATTGTAAGGGTATTTATCAGAGCTTTTGACATGATTGAATATGCTCTTTTTAATTTTCCTCCTTCCTTGCTCCTTTACTCCTCTCTGTTCCCTTCTTTGATTTTGAATTTTTGAAACATTTTCATGGCTTGGTCTTTATGCTTTTCTCTTGAAGATCTCCTTCATTTTCATGGCTTTAATTATCTTCCATATGTCAATCACTATTGTCTGTGTATTTATATTTTTTCAGAGAATTCTTTAATAATATCTAAGGTATTTATACCCTTCAAATTATTAGAGAATTAGAGAATTAACAAATCAAAGTTTATATTCTGCTTATGCTATGCCCATTGCTACTCTGAGTGACACTGGGGGTAACTTCCATCCATGAGTGGGCTGACAGATCCTTTCAGAAATAAGCATCTCCATAGCCCATCATCCCACCATCTTTAGGATGAGGCTGGGGGATTTAATAGAATCAACTGAAGGCTCCTACCCTCAAATAAAACCATTTCTACTCACATTTGTGTGTGTGTGTGTGTGTGTGTGTGTGTGTGTGTGTGTGTAGTGCTGGAGATTGAACCCAAGGGTATTCTACCTCCAATGTACACTCCAGACCTATTTTCATTTTTATTTGGAAACAGATCTCACTAATTTTCTGTTAGCCTTACTAAGTTGTTGAGGCTGGCTTCAGCCTGTGATTTTCCTGGCTCAGCCCCCCAAGTCCTAGGATTACAGGTGTGAACCACCACAACTGGTTTTTTACTCACATTTAATCAGTCAAAGAAGATCAAGAAGCCATACCTCATTTTAAACTGTTGGAGAAGTGTAAATCTCATGTGTATATGGGACTATAGAACTGGACACTAATTATGAGAAGAAACGCTATTCCTAAGTGCCTATGCCAGTTTTAAAGGTATGTTTTATATGTCAAATGGCTAGAACATGCCTGGAAAAAAACAAATACACATAAATATCAATAATAATTATGATTTTGAAGAATCACATCACTTAGCTGTGATATTGAAGAAACAATCATCAGAATAGATAACAAGTTGGTGACAAAAAATGCTGAGAGAAAAGAAAAATGGGATAAGGATCTACAAATGAAAGTCACTAAGACTAATTTCTAGGATAGAGGGCATATGTAAAGTACAGGATAAGAAAGAAAGCAAATCTTTAATTCCAGAAAATCAAAGACAATTAATATATAGTAGCTGAATTGATTCACATCAGATACTATAGAGAAATAAATTTTTGGTCTTCTATAGATAAATCAGGTATAAATGGGAGAATAGTAAAATAAACATTCAGTGATTATTATTGTCCTGTTAAGAAGTAATTATGATAGGTACATTCCCATACATCTGAGGATCCTCCATACTGTTTTCCAAAGTGGTTGCACTAGTTTGCAATCCCACCAACAGTGTATTAGAGTTCCCACTTCTCCACATCCTCGCCAGCAGTTGTTGTTGTTCGTGTTTTTTATGATTGCCATTTTGATTGGAGTTAGGTGAAATCTCAAGGTAGTTTGGATTTGCATCTCTCTGATTGCTAATGGTGTGGAACATTTCCTCATACATTTATTGCCATTTGTATTTCTTCTTTTGTGAAGTGTCTATTTAGATCCTTTGCCCATTTTTTGATTGTGTTATTTGCTTTCTTAGCTGTGATTTTCTTGAGTTCTTTGTATATCCTAGATATTAGACCTCTATCTGAAGAGTAACTGGCAAAAATCTTCCCCCACTCTGTAGGCTCTCTGTTTAGGTACTTGATAGTTCCCTTTGCTGCACAAAAGCTCTTCAGTTTAATGCAATTCCATGTATTGATCTTCCTGAGGGTTGCTTGTGCTTGTAATACCACTTCTGGGTATCTACCCAAAAGAATGGAAACCAAACTATCAGACCAACGCATGTGTATCTATGTTTATAGCTGCACAATTTACAATAGCCAAACTATGGAAGCAGCCAAGATGTCCATCCACAGATGAATGGATTACAAAACTATGGGATATGTACACAATGGAATTTTACTCAGCTATAAAGAAGAACAAAATCATGTTCTTTGCAGGGAAATGGATGCAACTGGGAAACATTATGTTAAGTGAGATTAGCCAGTCACAAGGAGTAAAGAAGCATATGTTCTCCCTAATATGTGGATGCGAGGGAGAAGATGGGCTATAAGAGGTCTCCAGATGAAAAAGGAGAGACCCTCAAAAGAGAAGATGTTGATTTAACAGAAGGGATTGGATGGGGGGGGCATGCTAATGTATATCAAGATTACTCACTAAACTGAACTTGAGAGGGAGGGAGGGCGAGGGAGTGGGGTGGGAATTTGGGGAAGGGGTCAAATGAGAATTGTGAACACATATATTGCTGTCAATTTGTACCTAACAAAGATATATGCTTACAATGCATGAATAAAAATAAAAATAAAAAAAGAAGTAATTATGAAATAAGAAGAAAGCAACAGAGACCAAAAATACTTGTTTTGTGCAATAAAAAAAATCAAGTTGCACCTGCCATCTTTATTTTCTAGTCTACTAATGACTGAAATATCTTCAAAGTTAGTATGAATGCATTTTTGCTGATGAATGTCTGAAAGTAGTTTACAAGGTTGTTGAATAATAAAATATGGGTGGAAAATCTATAAAAATATTAATAAAATATGTTAAAATAGCATAAGGTTACTGAATATTTGCATCAAGTAATACCTTGTGCCTATTGTCTTTACTAGCACCTGTATGGATATTATGATCTATATTTCTTAAATGATAAAATATTCAGACCCACAAATATAAAATTGATAGTAAAATAGGCTGTTTCTACATTATCTGCTAAAATTCTCCCAAGAAAAATCAGAAGCTACAAATGCTGCCACTATAGCATTTGTTTTAAAGATTGATAGGATAAACCAAACTGGAATTTAAATAATCCTTTTGTAAGAGTAATGTTCCTCAGTTAAAGGTGGTTTAATAACATTTTCAAAATTGAGTAGGATTGGAGAAGCTACTGGAAACTGACTGATTGTGATCACTTCCTTGATACAAAAGTGTTCTAAGTACTACTTAAGAAGCATGACAAAATACATAAGAGTCTTTTACTCTTAAATAAAATCATTGTTGTAGATAAAAGTGAGAAACTTTACTTTGACTAGAGATATTTGGAATTATGGCTTAGGCCAGAAACCTGAAGAGAAATATCAAAAATGACTCCTAACATATTAATGTAATTTTTAATAAAAGGATTAAACTTTTGTTTTATTTCAAAATACAAAAGCAAGGAAAGACAGTAAAGAGCAAGCCTATTTTCTCAAAAAGTTACTGAAAGTTATCTCATTTAATATTTCTTGAATGAGTTTGGCATTTACCTTTCTAGAATGAATTCAGTGAACTTAGGAGAGATTAAATAGATGGATGATTGATGATAGATGATAGATTAATAAATATATATATAGATAGATTAAAATGCATATACACATTTAGTATTTTTCATAAATATTCCTTATCCTCCTTGCTTTCTTCTCCTTTTCCCTCTCCCCTTTTTCCTTTTCCTCTACCTTATTTTCTTTCTTATTTTTCTCATTGTCTTTTTCATTTACTGTTTTCTTAAATGATTATAGTAATTTCTCACTTTCCTGCTTGTAATTTATAAATTTAGATTTTACATAAGAGTTTGAGTATTTTCTTTGATTTCTGTAATTTCTTTCTCCATTTTTATTGTATAAATGATCACATATTATTGAATACAGACATTTATACTTTGTTAGAATCAAAGTACAAAGAGATCACACATTTTATTGGTTTGATATTTCTTATGCTTATTTTAATATTTAAAAGCTTTCTCCTTTGTATTTCTTTCTCTCCTTTTGCATGCCATTTCCTGACTCCTAACCCCCCCAAAGTTAATATGATTTTGGTTATGAAATTTTCAATAAAATGTAATTGGCTCGCTCATGGCATAAGTTAAATTTTTCCTTCACCAACTGCCTGTATCTTCTGAATGGGAAATTTGACATAGCTATTTTATTGTATTCATGTTTGCCATGAATAATTCACAGGTTGTGTGGTTTTCATTAATTATTATTGCATATGTCTATTATTTCATTTGAGGCTGAAAAATAATTCTTAAAAACTACATGCTTACCTAGGGGAAGTGGAGCACACTTTTCATCCCAGTACCTGGGAGGCTAAGACAGGAGGATCCAAGGTTTAAAGCCAGCCTCAGCAATTTAGTGAGGCTCTCAGCAATTAAAGAATACCCTGTTTCAAAATAACAAAATTATTTTTAAAAATAGGGCTTTGTGATTTATCTTGGAGGTAGAATACCTCTAGGTTCAATCTCCAGCACCACACACACACACACACACACACACACACACACACACACACACACACAGGATTTAGGCTCAATTCACCTATGAAAAATGATTTCCTGAAGAACTGTTTGATTAGCCTAAAACACCTTACTAGAGAACATAGTATAGTTATTTTTTATGCTTTTATTGGTGCATTATAGTCTCACATCACAATGTAAATCATGTTGACAGTGACATGTGCACACAGCACTTGGTGCCCCCACCTCCCCATTTTCGCTTTCCCAATACAGAATACTGAGATTGACTTTGGCATATTCACATACATACACATAGTCAATGATAGTATTTCCATTAATGAACCTCAGTCTTCCCATTCTCCTTTCTTTAGACCACTTCCCTAGCTCCAGTGAGGTTTTTCCTCCATTACTGGAGTCCTTCTAGTTTCTCAATTACTCCCTAGCTTGCACATATTAGAGAAAACATATGATCCTTCACTTTTTGTGACTGGCTAATCCCATTTAACATAATGTTCTCCAGGTACTTTAATTTTCTTTCAAAGGACATAATTTTGGTCTTCTTTATTGGTGAGTAGAATTCCATTGTGTATGTTTCTCATATTTTTTAATGCATCCATCTCTTGATGGACACCTAGGTTGGTTCCATAATTTGGCTATTGTGAATTGTTCTGCAATGAACATGGTATGCATATATTACTGTATTTCTCTGATTTGGACCCCTTTGGAAAGATACCCAGGATTGGTATAGCTGGATCATGTGGTGGATCCATTTCCAGTTCTCTGAGAAATCTCCACACTCATCTAAATAGCAGCTAAACTAATTGCAATTCCACAAACTGTGTAGAAGAGCTCCTATTTTCCCACATTCCTGACAGAATTTCTTGTTTTTTACCTTCTTGATGATTTCCATTCTGATTTGGGTTATATGGAACCTCAGTGTAGTTTAGATTTGCATCTCCCTAATTGCTAATAATTTTGAATGTTTTTTCATGTACTATTGACCATTTCTATCTCATCTTTTGTGAAGTGTCTATTCAATTTATTTGCCCATTTCTTGATTAGGTTATTTGTTTAATTAGTGTAAAGTCTTTTAAATTCTTTGTATATTCTAGATATTAGTCCTCTGTCAGAGGAATAGCTGGTGAAGATCTCCCATTCTATAGGCTTTCTCTTTATACATTTGATGGTTTCCTTTGATGAGCAGAAACTTTTTTGTTTAATGCCATCCCACTTATTAATTCTTGTTTTAATTTTCTGAGCTTTGAGGATCTTTTTGAGGAAGTTTCTACTTTTGCCTATATGTTGGAGTGTTGAACCTATGCCTTCCTCTAGTAGCTTCACTGTCTCTAGTCTAACTTCCAGGGTTTTGATCCATTTTGAGTTGACTCCTGTGCAAGGTGAGAGGTAAGGATTTAGTTCCATCTTTCTACAAATGGTTAACCAGTTTCCAGTTTTCCAACACCATTGTTGAAAAGGCACATTCTTTCTACACTGATTTTCTGAAGTGTTTTTAACATGAGTGGATGTTGGATTTTTTCAAATGCTTTTTCAGAGTCTATTGAAATGATCATGTGATTTTTTTTATATTTATGTGGTGAGTAACATGTATTGATTTGTGTATATTGAGTCAGCCTTACTTTCCTGGAATGAAATCAATTTGGTCATGGAGTACAACTTTTTTGATGTGGTTTTGAATGTGCATGGCTAGTATATTATTTAGAACATTTGCATTTTTGTTTATCAATGATATTTGTGTGTAATTTTCTTTTCTTGAGGTATCTTTATTTGGTTTTGGTATTAATGTGATGCTGGCCTCATAGAAGAAGTCTGGAAGAATTCCATATCTTTTTATTTCATGGAATAGCATGTGAATTATTTCATTTAGTTTATCTATAAAGATTTTGTAGAATACAGCTAGAAACACATCTGGACCTGGGCTTTTCTTTGATGGTAGATTTTTTATTGCTGTTTCTATATCTTTGCTTGTCATTGGTCAGTTTAGATTTTCTAAATCCTCTTGATTCAATTTAGGTAGTTGTATGTGTTATGAAATCTGTCAAGAGCCGGGCGTGGTGGCGCACGCTTGTAATCCCAGCATTTGGGAGGCTGAGACTGGAGGATCTGGGTTCATAGCCAGCCTCAGCTACCTAGTGAGGCACTCTGCAACTTAGTGAGACCCGGTTTCAAAATAAAGATTAAAAAATAGGGCTGGGGGTATAGCTCAAAGGTAGAAAGCCCCTGAGTTCAATCCCCAGTACCACAAAAAAAAAAAAAAAAGAAATCTCTCAATTTTTTCCCATGTTTTCCAGTTTCTTAGAGTATAAATTTTCAAAATAGCCTATAATGATTCTCTGAATTCCCCTATTCTCTGTGGTTATGTCTGCCTTTTCATTTCTGAGTTTAATAATTTGGGTTGATTCTCTCTTTTGGTTAGGGTGACCAGGAGTTTGTAAGTCTTGTTAATCTTTTCAAAAAACCAGGTTTTGTTTTATTGATCCTTTATATTGTTCTTATTTGTATTTGATTAATTTTTGCTCTGATTTTAATTATCACCTGCTTTCTACTGTCTTTGGGATTAGGCCATTTATGTTTTTCTAGGTCTTTGAGTTGCATCATTAGGTTGTTTATTTGGTGACTTTCTGTTTCTCTTATCTGGGCACTCATTGCTATAAATTTTCTTCTTTACACCACCTTCAAAATGTCCCAAAAGTTTTGGTACATCATGTCTCTATTTTTGTTTAATTCCAGGAATTTTTTGTTTCTCCCTTTATTTCTTCTCTGATACAGTCTTCATTTAAGAGTGCATTATTCAATCTCCACGTATTGATGCAATTTCTTTTTGTATTCCTGTTGTTGATTTCTACATTCATTCTGTTGTGATCTGAAAAGATGCAAGGAATTGTATTACATTTTCTTAAATTTGCTCATACTTGCCTTATGGTCCAGGATATTTTGGAAAAGGCTCCACAGGCAGCTTGAAGAATGTGTATTTAGTTGTTTCTGGTTGAAATATTTTGTATATGTCCACTAGGTCCATTTGGTTTATAGTATTCCTTAGCTCTAAAGAGTCTTTACTCCTCTTTTGTCTGGAAGATTGATATAGTGGGCATGAGTGATTTGTTGAAGTCTCCCAATATTATTAAATTTTGGTCTATTTGAGATCTGATGTCCCAGAGAGTTTGTTTTATAAAAATAGTGCACACATGTTTAGGGCATAAATGTTTACTATTTTTGTATCTTCTTGTTGGATTGTTTCTTTTATTAATAAGAAGTTATCCACTTTGTCTCTTTTGTTTTGTTTCAACTTAAAGTCTGTTTTTGTAGGATGTGAGCATTGCTCCCCCTACATGTTTTTTTTGTCTCTATTTGCATGGCATATCTTTTCCCATCCTTTCACCTTTAACATATGAATGTCTTTGGTTGTATAGTGAGTCTTAAAAGTAGCATATAGTTGGATTATGTTTTTAATCCACATTGGCAGTCTATATCCTTTAATTGGGGTCTATATCCTTTAATTGGCAGCTTATATCTTTTAATTGGGGTCTATATCCTTTAATTGGCAGTCTATATCCTTTAATTAAGATCTTCCATTCATTGATATTATTGAGATATGTTTTTTGTTTCCTGTCATTTTAAGCTCTATTTTCTATCTGATGTACTGTTAGTTCTCCTTTGCTTAGTTGCCCACCTGGTGGAGTTTGCCTTTTCTCTGATTCTGGAATTTGCTCCTTTTTTCTTCTTTGTGTTTTATTTCTTTAAGTATTCTCTCTAGTGCTAATGGTAGTCATTATTATTTTTTTTTAAGATTCCGCATATCTTAAGCAGAGCATGGTGGCATATTCTTGTAATCCCAGCATTTGGGAGGCTGAGACCAGAGGATCTGGGTTCGTGGCCAGCCTCAGCTACCTAGTGAGGCCCTCCGCAACTTAGGGAGACCCTATTTCAAAATAAAGAATAAAAAATATGGCTGGGAGTATATCTCAGAGGTAGAATGCCCCTGAGTTCAATCCCCAGTACCACAAAAAAAGATTCTGCTTATCTTGGAATATTTTTATTTCTCCATCCATTTTGAATAATATTATTGCTGGACATAGAAGTCTTGGATGGAAGTTTTTGTTTTGTTTTGTTTTTTCTTTTTTCTTTTTTCAGTACTGGAGACTGAACCCAGGGACATTCTACTTCCATGCTACACTCCCATTCCTATTTTATATTCTTTATTTTGAAATAGGGTCTCATAAAGTTGTGGAGGGCCTCACTAAGTATCTGAGGCCTGCTGCTAACCTGTGATACTCCTGTCTCAGCCTTACAAGTACTGGCATTATAAGTATTCACCACCATGAGATTATATTCACCACCATGGGATTATAAGTATTCACATTCAGAAGTTGTTTTCTGTCATAATCTGGAGTACATCATTCTAATCCCTCCTGGCATTCATGACTTGGGTTAAGAAATCTGGAATGATTTTATTGTTTTGTCCCTTAATGTCATCTGTTCTTTTGTTTTCACTGCTTTTAAGATTCTTTTCTTGGCCTCTATGTTAGTCATTTTGATTATTAGGTGCTGTGGGGAGGACCTTCTTTGATCTTGTCTTAATGGTGTTCTGAATGTTTCCTTTATATAGACATCCAAGTCTTTTTCTATATTTGGATAATTCTCTGAAATTATTTCTCCAAAGAGGTTTCTGATACCCCAGGTTTGTGCTTCTTGACCTTCTTTAATGCTTTTTTTCTGTAAGTTAGGACATTTCTTATTGGCCCATATTTCTAGGATATTTAGGTTGTGCTGTTGTAATGTCTTCTTTCTATTGTTGACTGTGTTTTCAGTTTTGAATGAACTGTCTTCCAAGAGTGATACCCTGTTTTCTATGTGGTCTATCATGCCAGAATTGGTTTCTATTGTAGTCTTTAATTCATCTATTGACTCTTTCATTTCATTCCAAGCCTATTTTTAGTTCTTTCTTAGGGCCTCAATTTTCTCCTTCATTTCCTGTACACTTTTTGAGGCCTTTCATCATATTGAAGATCAAAATTCAGAAATTTTTTTCATGTATTTCCTACAGATCAGTATTAGTGATCTTTCTTGTTGTTGAGTTGTGGTAGTTTATTGTTTCCTCACTCTTCCTCATTGTCATATTTTTAGAGTTCTGAGGTTTGTTTCTGCTGTCTTGGCATCTTCTTACTCTTTGCATGTGAGTCCTGTGTCTATTTGTTATCCCTGTATAATAAGTTGTATACTGGGGTATATATTTGCTTCTACCAAACTAATTCATATAGTCAAACTTTTGAGTTTGTCCCCCTGAGCCTATTTGTCTATATATAGTTCTTAATGTAGGCAAACAGGAGTCACTGATTGTCAACAGTCTGCTGTGCTCTGCAGGGTCAGAGACTATGGCGTTCTGTTCAGAGACTACAGCCTGCTGTTTGGGATTTAGTGCCCCCACAGATACCACCACTGCTATGCTGGTTGTGAGCCCATGATACTGCAAAGTGCTGACCTCCCTCCAGCCTCTGTGGATAGTAGCTTAGCCTCAGCAAAGTTAGCAATTGCTATGTTCTTTTTTTTATTTTTCATTTTTTTATTCAGCACGGATTTTTTATACATTCTTGAGTACAACAGGGTTATGTATACATTTACGACATATCAATCATTGTCAGAGCACAATTAGCACCACTTCTTCATTTTCCACGTATAGTCCACATTCCTAACATAGCCTGGTCAAGCAAACTTTCTAGAGTCATAAAACCATAAATCTTTAGAGTCATATATTTACTTTCTAAGAAGTAGGAGGGTCTTTTATCTCCACATCCTAGGAGCAATCTCCAGACTTGGAGACGCCAAAGTAGCCATAGCAGAAGAATCAGTATAATTATTCATATATGAAGATAACAACTGCTGGGGTGAAAGGACCCAGCTGGGCTCCCACAACTCCCTTGTTTTTATTTTAAAATGCATGAAGGACTGTGCCTGTCTTAGGTCGTTTCCTACCAGGTGCATAATCTTACCCATCATGAGCCCTGTCTTAGGTTGATATTGCCCTGAGAAAATCGAACCCGTCATTGACTACCAGGCCCTGTGTGAGGCAGTGCTTGCATTTTTATTCCATGTAAATCTGCTCATAAGCAATTGCTATGTTCTGAGCTTGTGACTTGGTTCACTGAGTTTTCATGGTCCCTGGGACACCTCTCCTTATCTGCTTGTTATGGTGACATGAATTACTGTCATATACTAGCATGCATACATGCCAAACACAAACTCTACTGGCAAAGAGGATGTTGAGTTCTCAGCCTGTGGCTGTGATTAAGGGAAACCTGCCCAGCCTCTAGCCTCCAGGCCTTCAGGCCTCCAGGAATCCAGGTCCAGCCTGGCCAGGATGGAGCTGCCACTGCTGCTCTCCACCCAAGGCCCAAACTAGTCTTGTTGAGCACAGCTCCTGGTACCTGCAGGAAGAGTTAGGTTCAGTTTCAGCTGTTGGATCTGGCTGGGTCCCTGCAGGGAGATATGAGTTCAACTGCCACCACAGTATCTCTCCAGGTTGTCTGAGTAGCCAGGTCTTTGTCAAGCATGGAGAGAAATGCCAACTGCTTTTGGTGATGGTTTGTGGTCACTGGCTTTCTGACACATTTTTGCTTCATTGCTGAAAGTCTCTGTGAGCCTTGGTTTGGCAGTCACCAGCCCATGTACAGGGTCTAGCCTAGATGACACCACTTCCACTGCTCTAGTTCTACTGGGTGAGATGCATGAAGCTCTTTACAGACCTCTGCTCACTCTTCTGGTTCTGATTCTGACACATTTTAATTTTCATTGTTTTGTTGATTATTTTTGCTGCTTTTCTGCCCTTCTCAAGAAACAGTCTACCTGATGACTAAGTTCCAAGTCTCAGAACAACTCACACTCACTGTCTCCCTTTAGGTCTCCATCTTCCTGCCTCCCCAAATGTAAATATTTAATCTTTTATTTTATTTTCTTATTTTCTAAATAATGCATGCCCTAAAAACTCTGGTGGGATACTGTATTTTTAAATAGCAGTATGAATAACATTTTAAAAAGTCACTTAGATCTATGACTATTTCATACATATATATATATATATAATTTATTTTATTTTATTTTATTTTATTTTATTTTATTTATGTATTTATTTATTTTCAGTACTAGTATTGATCTCAGGAGCAATCTCTCTCTGAATTACATCCTAGCCCATTTTATCTTTTATTTTGAAACAAGGTTTCACTAAGTTGCTGAGGGCTGCATCATATATTTTAATAAGGTACAGGTATTATTCTTTCTTGATTACCAAACTCTTCTGTTTATTAAATTAAATTCCATTCATGTTTATTCAAATTTGTGTTTGTCTTTCTCTTCTTATTTATCTTTGTTTACAATTGATATTTAGAAGCCTTGTTATTTATTTATTTTTTTAAACTTTATTATATGATAGAGTCTACACAGTTGCTAGACATAGAGATCTTCTGTAATTTCTTCAACCTATTTCCCCAGTGGTAACTTTTATATGCCCATGCAGTACAATATCATAATAACGAAACATACATTGATGTAATCCATACACCTATTTCTTATTCCTTTTTGTTAAACTTCAATAATTTTGCTGTCTGTGCTTTCTGACCCAACAACATCACCAACAATCACTTGCAACACTTTGTTAGTTACTACTGATATCAATAATTTTTCTCAGTAATCCAAATTTGCTTTAGTGAAAAAGAGTACTAAATAATATAGGCTCTAGGATCTTGATTCATACGAGTTTTCATCATTTCTAAGCCTTTTCTGTGCTAAGACCTAGTAAATATGTAGTTTTACTAAGAAATAATTAATATTGGGAGTTTCTCAAATAGAGAATTATAGATTAGGCTTTGTTGTTACTGCTGTTGTTTCTTTTTCTTTTTTCTTTATTTTTTTAGTTTAAGTGGGTTATTATTGAATTTAGAATAATATATTAAATATTTCATTGATCCAAGGACATTTTACTTTTAAAAGTATGCATCTATTTTATTAAAATAAACATGTATATTTAATTTATGTATGATTATGTAGAAAATAAAAGGATATTTAATAATAATTTTATTATCCAATCTTATTTTTTAATTTGATATGCATTATGATCATACGTCTTTATGAGGTATAAGATGTTAGAGGCATGCATGCACACATCACTCATTTAGCCTTTCTCCCATTCCCACTCCATTCCCTTCTCTCCTTCTCATGTTTGGCTTAGTGATTGACTTTAATATGTTTGTGAATGTACATCATGTGCATTAGGGTGTTTTCCCCTTCCATCTCCCATCTCCCTCAGTTATGTCACCTCCTTTACTCATCTAAAGTTTCTCCTTCTTTGTCTGGAGTCCCTACTATGTCCCATTTTCTCCTTAGCATCCACATATTTGGAAGAACATCCAACTTTTCAGTTTCTGTTACTGACTTATCTCACTTAGCATAATGTTTTCCAGTTCCATCCATTTCCATGAAAATTACATAATTTTGTTCTTCTTCATGAGTTTACCAACCCTAAAAAAGAACACAATTAGGTTGTTTCTTAATGTTTGACCTTTTTTTTTTTTGGCTGCTAACATTGGATTTACTAACATTCATATTATAAATATTTAGTATATTATCATGATGGATACCTTCTATTTTCTCTCCTTAGGCACATTTCATGATTCTCCATTCTGCTTTATATCTATGGAGGCTGACCTAAAAGGCTTACTCTTTTCTTTCATTCTAGTTCAGCAAAAAGTAGGATCTGGCAATCAATCAGAGTGTTGAAATACAAAACAGAGATATTATTAGACAGTTTCTCAGTTTGCCACTCCTCTGAGTTCTGCTTCTCCACAAAGCTATTTTTGTTGTTGTTAGTACTATGTTCTCCTCACCTGTCAAGTATGGAAACAAATGGAATTTTATATTGCTGTCAGTCCTAAGATACTGCATTAACCTTCATTGGGTGACCTAAGCCTAATCAAGTTGTTTCAAACTGTCCCATGATTGAAAACTTCTGAAATCACTCAGCCTAAATGTGACTTCTACTTTCTGCTGGAGCTGTCATTTATAAAAGAGAGCACTCTGGAAATTGAAATCAATGAATATTTATTTAGATCTTGATATATTCTATCACTTGTTCTAGGTAATTGGAATTAAAAGAGACATATAAAAATAGCCCCTGACCTCAAGATACTAACAGGTTAGACAGTAGAACAAATAAATAAATCCTTATACATAAAAAATAAATCTATTGTAGAATTATAGAAAATCTACTTTAAGAACACAAAATAAATCTGCTTAATCCATCATAGGAATTCAATGAGAGCTTCCTAGTGAGAAGTTTTCTGAGCTATACTTATTTAATGCTATATCATGTACAGAAAAATGCTTTAATAAAATAACTTACTTATTCTCATAAAAATAAGCACCAATCTGTACTGTTATATCAGGTTCAAACATATATTTTGAATAACTGGGTATGTAGGGGTGAGTAATCAAACATCCAAATAGGAAACATTTGTGTATTTTCTTTTAAAAAGCCCATTTCTGGAATTTTTGGTAAATTTTACACTGAATTTATCATCAGTGCATGCAATTCAATATTCTGGTGTGCCCTTATTAATTTTATGTTAGATTTAAATAAGTACACAAATACTTGGAAGATTATTAATGTATATTCAAATACCAGTTAAGTTTACTTAAGTGTCATGGAAGGAAGGATGAAGAAATTCTAGATTCAATGAGACCAATCTTAAAAGCCACTAAATTGAAAATTTTGTCAGTACTTGGATGACTACTGATGAAATATTCTTCCTGCAGTGTTAACAAGCATATAGTTAAAAATCTACAGTTACTGGAAACTTACTTTTTTTGAAAATGGTCAAATTCATTTCTTTCAAGGCCAAATTTATAAAAGATATAAGAGGTGTGTGTGTGTGTGTGTGTGTGTGTGTGTGTGTGTGTGTGTGTGTTTAGAATTTTTTCTTTTTAAATTATTTTGGTATAGATGTGTAGATGTGGTTAAAGGTCAGCCTGGGCAACTTAGTAGGAGACCATCTCAAAATAGAGAAAAAAGTAAAAAAGGCTGAGGATTCAATCACTATTACCCCCCCCACACACACACACACAAAGTGGATTGAAGTGGAGCAAGATGGGGGTTCAGATCCTTGGGTGATTATCTCCACAGAGACACACCAAGTTAAGCAGCTTTCTATGCTTCAAATGACCTTCATAAGAGCTTAGAAAATCAGGTGAGCTACCATGGTGCATGATTTTAGTATAACAAAACCAAAAGACTTCAAAGAAGGCAGGAAGTAAAGTGAAGCTCCTCCCCAACTCTAAGTTGTCAGTCTAGTGAGAGACATCTTTCATATGGCCCAAAAGGAGAGAGTTAAGTACAGGCTTTAGATATGAAACCAGTAACAGACTTACTGTGATGAATTCCAGTGCTTGGCAAAGCCCCAGGACTCCTGCTGCCATTTCCATTACAGCTGACTGAGCACCTGAAACTGCCTCTCCACCCCTTCTTCAATGTCCAGTGGTAGGAGAAGGAACACAGTTTCACCCACTGGGGAGCAGGGCCTGTGAAAACTGGCAAAAGGCTTTTACTTGTAGGCTAGTGCCATGCTTATTCAGTGAAACTTAGCACCTGGTAGAACCTGAAGTTCCCATGTACAGAGCTCAGAGATGGAGCTTCTATCTTAGTCTCAGCCTCCATGGATCCCTGCATGTTGATGGAACAGGTCCTAATTTTATTTTTTGCCTTGGTTGGGGCTGTATTCCACCTGACTTTCTCCAGAGATTATGCACATCTCTGCAGCAGTAATATTTTATATGGAACCAAAATGTCACCTAGGTATGCAGGTGACTACTTTAGCCAATGCTACCTCAATCTCCACAACATATCATGACACAGACTCTATTTGCTGTTGGGTAGGAAAGAGTAGTAAGCACAAGACTTTGCTCTAGACAAGAACCTAAGCTGGGCTGGTGAAACCTAATGCCGAGAAAATTCTACAGGTACCCATCCCCAGGCCTGTATATGGGAAGTATCTGAAGAAACTTCAGTTTCAGGAAAGACACATCCCCCAGTCTATCAGACTTCTGTTCTAGCCATCATCATCAGTAGCTGTTTGTGCCAGTCTTGGATCTTGAGTCCATCTCAGCAGTAGGCAGTTCATAGTATTTTACCCCTGTGCTGTGATGGTCTTGGTGGTCCATGAGCTCAGGCTGTGACATGGCTTACTAACATGGTGGACACATGGTGACTCTGCACAGAGCTGGAAAGATTCCTTCAATGACTACCAATTGGCCAGAACCTGTAGATAAGGCATCTAGGGTTAACCTGGCTCCAGGAAAAGGCTTGTGGGAAAACATTACTCTTTCTAGTTGCTCTTCCAGTTCTTTCTGAAAGATAAATCAGTAGTGTATTTGTGACAAACCTGGATTCCCATTGTACTCTAGTACCAAAACAATGACAACATGCCACAGCAGACACTTTGCAAACCTGGATTTGAACATCATTAGTTGGAGTGATTCTAGAATTGGAGAAAATACTCAAGTTTCTTAGGATTCCTGGAGAGACAGGCATGAAAGAAGCCAAACTAGGAAGAAGACTGAAATAAATACCTAGTCCTTCTATGCCCAGATGATGTGGCATGCCAACAAATATCAAGAACTCTCAAGAAGTCAAGACCTCACCTAACATTCAAAATAAGGTGAGAGAAACTAACCACATCATAACCATAATGGGAGAGCACTCAGAGAATATAAAACAGCTGATTAAAGTATTTAAAAATCTTAAGGAAATATTTTAATCCTATAGTGAGGAAAACTAACAAAGAGATGGAAGCAGTTTTAAAAAGTCAAACAAAAATTCTTGAGCTGAAAACTGTACTTAGGAAAATTAAAACATGCAGAAAGCATCAATTCCAGAATACTCAAACAGAAGAGTTAATGAGCTCAAAAATAGTCTTCATGAAAATACAGAGAGGAAAAAGAAAAATGAACAAAGAGGAGTGAAGAAATCCTATAGGAAATTTGGAACAGTGTTTAAAAAGCACACATTCAGGTTACTGAGGCTCAAGAGAGACTTGAAAATGCCAAAGAGGAAAGAGTTAATCAAATAAATAAGAAAAATAACCAAATCTAGAGAAGGACACAATTATTCATGAAGAGAAAGCAAAATGGAAGCGCTGGAGTTTAACTCAAACAGATTTACTCCAAGACATAGTCAACTTTCAAAGATAAAGAGAAGACTCTCAAGGCTGTAAGAGACAAGAAATAACTCAGAGGTATGCCAATTCACCTGATTGGAGACTTTTCAGGAGAAACCTCACAAGCCATTAAAAAATGAATGAGATTTTTCACAATACTAGAGGAGAAAACAAACAAAACTGCTAAGTGAGAATGTTACAAGATTACAGCCAACGAAGATATTCTTTAAAAATGAACAGGAGATAAAGACATTCCCATATATCTCAGCTAGTTTTTTTTTTTTTTTTCTACAAGTATATTAAAGTAAATTCTTAACACTGAAAGAGATACTAATGAGTAAGAAGAAAACTCACTGGTATAAAATAAGGTAGGTACAAAACTCACTGGTAAGAATAATTATGCAAAAAAAATCAATACACTCTAACTTTATAAGCATGGTACATAAACCATTTATATCTTTATTATAAAGATTAAACAAAATAATTAAAAATTATAACTATATTAATATGTTAAGTGATAGCAATACATGCTAGGGGGAAGATGGGGCATAAGAGGGTCTCCAGATGAAAAAGGAGAGACCCTCGAAAGCAAAGAAGATGATTTAACCAAAGGGGTTGGACGGGAGGGGGGCACACTAATGTATATCAAAGTCACTCACTAAACTGAACTTGAGAGGGAGGGAGGGCGAGGGAGCGGGGTGGGAATTTGGGGAAGGGGTCAAATGAGAATTGTGAGCACATATATCGTTATCAATTTGTACCTAACAAAGATGTATGCTTACAATGTACGAATAAAAAAAAAATTAAAATAAATAAATAAAGAAAATTCTTGCATTCTACCCATAAAAAATGGGAAGAATGTAGAGCAACATGGGTTTTGTTTTTAGTATGTTTAATTACAAAATGGCTGTAGTAATAATTTACTTATCCCTGATTGCCTTAAGTGTAAATAGATTAAATTGTCCAATAAATAATGGGTGAAAATATTAAACACAAGAAGACCCAACACCCAACTATATGCTACCTATAAGAAATTCACTTTTCACATAGACTGAAAGTGAAGGGTTAGAATTTGATATTATATATAAATGGAATCCAAAAGAAAGCAGAAGTAGCCATATTTACATAAAACAGAGTTTAAACCAAGGACAGTAAGAGGAAGAAAATGAAAATTATATAATTATAAAGGAACAAATTCAGAAAGAGGAAGAAATAATAAAAATATATGTCTCCAATATCAGAGCACCCAAATATATAAAACTTAGACACCTAAAGTAGACCTGAGATATAGACTTCATTCCATCAATAGTTGGAGACTTCAACACTTCATTTTCAGGAATAGAACATCCAGACAATAAATCACCAAAAAATGACAATAATTATACCTTAGCCCAAATTGGCCTAATAGACCCTTAGAGAGAAAATTCCATTCAACAATTACCAAATACACATTTTAATCATCAGCACATAGAATATTCTCCAAGATGTCTCATAACATACCAAAACCAAGTCTCAACAATTTTTTTTTTGTTTTGTTTTTGTTTTGCGATACTGGGGATTGAACTCAGGGGCATTCTACCTCCGAGCTATACCCCCAGCCCTATTTTTTATTCTTTATTTTGAAACCGAGTCTCACTAAGTTGCGGAGGGCATCACTAGGTAGCTGAGGCTGGCAGCGAACCCGGATCCTCCGGTCTCAGCCTCCTGAATGCTGGGATTACAAGCATGCGCCACCACGCCCGTCTCCTCAACAAATTTTAAAAAAACAGAAATCATTTTGAGCATCTTTTCTGAATATAGTGCAATAAAATTAGTAACCAGGCTAGATGTGGTGGTGTATGCTTGTAATCCCAGTACTTGGGAAACTGAGACAGGAAGATTGCAGGTTGAAGGCCAAGAGTATGTGGTAACTTAGCAAGACTCTGTTTAAAAAATAAAATATTGCTGGAGGTGTAGCTCAGAGGTAGAATGCCCTTGGGTTCAATTCCTAATATCACAAAAATGTAACAAAATAGAAAAAACTAGTAGCCAGATAACAAGAAAAACTATTGAAAATATATAAATACATGGAAATTAAGCAATGTACTTTTGAGAAATGGAGTGATAAGGAAAACGTCAAGAATTCAATTAAAAATATCTTGAAAGAAATGAAAAATAAGAATTCTACCAAAAACTACAGGATACAGCAAAATCAGTACTTAAGGAAGCTTATACTAACTGGTACCCATATCAATACAACAGAAAGATTTCAAGCAACCTACTATTGCATTTTAAGAAACTTTAAAAACAAAACAAAATAAAGTTAATAAACAAAATCACACACAAACACACACACACACACACAAAAAAAAAAAAAAAAAAAAAAGAATAAACCGAGTGTGGTGGCACACACTTGTAATCCCAGTACTTGAGAGGCTGAAATAGGAGGATCTGGGTTCACAGCCAGCCTCAGCTACTTAGTGAGGCCCTCCACAACTTAGTGAGACCCTGTTTCAAAATAAAGAATAAAAAATAGGGCTGGGGGTATAGCTCAGAGGTAGATTGCCCCTGGGTTCCATCCTTAGTACCAAAACAAAACAAAACAACGAGAACAAACCAAACTCTAAATAAGTAGAAGGAATGAACTCTTACAGGTTGCAGCAGAGAGGAATGAAGTGGACACTAAAAAACTATATAAATAAGTTTTATTTTTTTAAGATAAAAATGGCAGTTACATTAGCTATGCTTCAGCCTAACACTGCTGTCCCTTTATTTTAATCATCTCACTTAAGAAAAAAAATCTCATAAACAATCTTCCATCTTTTTTTCTCTTCCAGTTGACAAAAACATAAAGAAATTCTCAGGAGCCATGAGGAGAGGGTGAATAAACATCCACAAAATGAAGAGGTCCTGGAGTCTCTTTATCTCTTGGAGATGAGCTGTGGGAACAAACACACCTCCTTTGGAAAGTGTGCTATAAGTAGAAGTCAACTTCATGTGTTATCACTGATATTTTTGCACTAGTCCATTAACTATAATCCACTTTTCTTGCGTGGACCATGACCTAAGGAAACTTTAGTGACCAAACTAAAAATATCACTAGTCTTGGTGAGCTCCCCCAAGTTTCATTATTCTATTCATGACTTGAAATGTTTATTAAACATTTATGATATGTGAAGAATTTTATTAGATACACTGGGTACAATATTTGCCTTAATTTTTAGAATGTTTGGGGAAAGTTTTGAAAAGCTAAAATATAAACAAAAAAGCTGAAGATGATATAAGCTACAAAAGGAAAGTGAAGTGTTTTAGAAGTAAACTGAAGAACTAAATGGAAGGACACTTAATAATTAATATTTTTTTTCTCTACTTACTGTTAGATACACCAGAAGTGCTAGCATCTCTTTTTTGTCTGGAAAATTATTTTCATTATTCAAGGCCTAACTAAATTGTTATCTTTATGTGTTTTTCAAATATGTTTTTATTTATGCTTTCATTTTGAACAAACCTCACTCACACATAGCTCTTCTGTAATTATTTTCCATATTTATATTCATTGTTGAGTTTTGTATTTATTTAAATTTAGAGCCTTGTCAAATTTACTTCTTTTTCTCATTAGTGTCTAATGAAGTTTCTGTGTACATGATATTTAAGGACAATCCTTAAGCCTCTGTTTTACATGGAATGCTTTGTTTTAAGTATCTAGTTATATCCAGTTGAATAGCCAAAATTGTCTACATAATTATTCCCAGGAATCCATTTTCCTTTATATGAAAGGATCCATGTGGATGGTTATGAGATATCAGAATGTCTGAGATGTATTTCCTTGTCAGTGTTTCTTGTCAATACTGACCTAGATGTACACCTTAAGAAATAATGCATATATTTATTGAATCTCACCATGTGGAAGCCATATCTTTCCCTCTCATTTTTATTCAAGAATATGGACTGCTTCTAGGCAAGCACAGTAGCATATGTCTATAATCCCAGTACTTCAGAGGCTGAGACAGTGGAATCACAGTTTTGAGGCCAAAAGGCACTAATATAGTGAAACTGTTTTAAAATGAAAAATAAAATAGGGCTTGGGGTATAGCTCAGAGGTAGAAAGCCCTATGGTTCTATCCTTAGTCACACACACACACACACACACACACACACACACACACACACACACAGGAATACGTACTTCTTTTTTTTATTCTTTCCAAGACCTAGCATAGCAACTTCTGCACTGAAGTAGGATTTCAAACAACCTGCACCTGTCTATTTATGCAATGATATGCTAACATAATCAATAGAGAAAAGTAGCACAAAACTCCATGAGAATTGTCCATTGACAGTAGTCACATTTTTTCAGAGTGTGGTGGAATTTGCTTTTCTTCCTGCTTTATATCAGTATCTTCCACAAGTTTCTGATGGTGCACACACAGCTTTGATTGCTGCTCTCTAGTCTGTTCCATCTGCTACTCGCTTATTTCCCAGCAGACAAGCTACTATACTGTGCCACTTTAATTTCTTTTTAGTGCCCTTAAACTGCTTCTCCAACTTACCAGCCAGGCTTTAGCTCACCATAAAGCACCTGCTAGGGAATTCAGCTGCCGCACGTGTGGCCAGCCTAGTGATTGTGGGATGATTTCGGAAATAAGGTGAAAGTGCTTATGAAATTGAGGTCAAAAACCATCTTCTGCTTTATTTTTCTGGTGGTTAATTGACTATTTTTTTTAGTAGAAATGTGAGTTATATTATGCTTTGGTTCACAGGGCCATGATGAGACATCAACAGTTTCTGACACCAATATATCCAGCTTCATTAAAAAGCCAAACTAAGGCCACCACCCAATGGCACAGGCTTTGAGTGCCATAGTCCCTTTAATAGCAGGTGTTTATTCTGTCTATAATATAACCTTATCACCTGCTGCAGGTGCCAAGTTAATTCTACACCTGACACTCTCGTCTTGCAGAGCTTCTACACAGACCCTAGCCTTAGGCAATTAAAGCAGTTATACCTTATACTAGTCTTTAAACTCTACTGAGCTTTTTATATGATGCCATGTATACATGGTTGAACATTCAATTACAAAGTAAATGTTGCTTCATTGGATGCAATAAAGTGAACTCTTACCTGATAAAATCACAAATATTCTAGCAGTATAAAATTGGATATTCTTCCAATATATAAGTTTTTGCTCTAAAGAAAAGCACCTTTTCCCTGACTCCTGATTATCAGGAATATTGTTTCTTTGACATTTAATAATATTTATATTTTGCAAATTATTGGAAGCAATTGGCCTCTCATTAAAATGTTTGTAGAAACTAGTTCCTTTATCTCTAATGTACATGCTTTATGTAAGGACGAAGAAGCATAAATAATTCATCATTAGTCATCTCTTCTTACTAGCATGAAGCTAAATGATTCTAAGATTTTTTTTTTACAGATCTGGACTTTTATTTTTAGTTTCATAAAAATCTTACTAATACAGGAAACTTCCTATTTTATAAATTTGATAAAAATGGGCACATTGTGCATGAGGGTTTTATTTTCTATTCATTGTTGCTAATTAAGAAGTCCTGCAATTGTTTCTGCATCTTATTTAGACATCCATTATATAAAAATGCATATACTTCCAGAGATTAGCTATTTTTCTGAAGGCCAAGAGGAAGTTGGCATTTTTCAAGCCTCTGATCACTTTGTGCTAGGAAATAGTAAGATGTAGGTGCAAGTAAGTTAATCTTTTAAAATAGATGATTTTCAAACATTATGCTTCAGCTGGTATTCTTTCTTCAAAAAATTCTATGTGGAAATATAAAAATGAATAAACCGATAAAAGGCAAACTACTAAGGACAATGAAAATACAGAAACCTACAAGCTAAAGCTTCCATTAACGTTCCTATACAAACTAATCAGTTTCCCTTAGTGTGTCATAGAGCATACTCTGAATGCCACTGCCCCACGAGGAGAGGGGTGTCAATCAGACGAGCTCTGAGGGTATTCATGTGTGTGTGTGTTTACAAGTATATATACTCATCATCCAATTACATATATAATATATACACATACGTCCAATTACATATATAATATATACACATACATCCAGTTACATATATGTATACACACTCTTGGATCCAATTATATACATGTTAGAGAATTAAGTACTATTAATAAAAATAGTTATTTCATAACATCATTTTAAAAGATAATTATTTCATGAGAGAAAAATTAAAATCAAATAGTACACAGTTTAAGAACATGGGTTTAGATAATAATTTATGAGCAGGGAACATAGTTGACTTAAGTAGGCATTATACTGTTACTTTTTTTTAAAAGCTCAATAGTTTTATAAGTGGAAATAAGAATACCAAAGTAGATAGATGTAATATGATTGGAGACCATATTACTGACTATTTTCTGAATTTCTTTACATTTTAGTCAGAGGTTATAAATCTTTTCTATTTAAATCATTTGATACCTCTATTTTTATAATTTGTTTTACTTTCTGCAGAATAATCTTACCTTGCAATGGATTATACAAATAAATTAAAGTTATGCCTCAGGAAAAGTGTTATTTTGTACCCTTTTTTAAAAATAGATGCCTTATCATATTTATACATATACTTACAAATGTATTATATGCTACATGTGGCATGCTATACTTTTCAAAACAATTTGTAATAAGACAGTGACATAATATTAGTATTTATTAAGTGCAGACAATGTGTCAGATACTGAGCATACAATTTTTTTCTAAACCTTGCATTAAATAATTTGTTTTTGGTTATAATTATAGGCAATTATCTAATGTTAGAGGGAGGGGTTAAATGACTTACCAATATCCATATGATTAATATATTAAATTTTACCTTCTAAATTTACCTATTAAATATTGCAATCATATACTTTGTGCAGTGTTTTCCAGTTTCTGTTTTATGTCAATAAGATTATATAAAATTTGTATTATACATTATCAGTAATATAACATATGGAATATAGTATATAATATTACAGACATAGTATTCAAATCACAATATACTTTTGCTTTAGAACCTGAAAGTGTATAATTAACTGCAGAATGAATTTGATACACACATGATGATTCATTTTTGTGTGATTCACTATTTTGTTGGTTATGGAGGAGAAGAACAGGTGAACATTAGGAGAATTTAGTGTAGTCTGTTCCTATCTGTAGCCTAATTTCTGTTCAGGACAACTGTTATTTATTTCACTTGCAAACCTCTATGAATTGTCTAAATAGCATATACTCAGAATATTTCTTGGGATACTCTGGGGAGAGGAGATAGAAACACTCTATTTCACCTTGTAAGTCTATCTAACCCAAGTACTGGCCAATCTATGTCATCTAGCCATTGACCTTTCTCACCATTTTTTTTTTTTGCTAACCTTCAAGAGATATACTGAATTTCAAGGTTTTAGTGCAGGGCTTTCCAAATCATGGTTGTAAGCCACCACCAGCAGCAGTAACATCTTACACTTGTAAGAAAAATATTTTCTTGAACCTTATCCATAAAATATTTACTGGATGAGAAAGTTTCAGAATGGGTGTATTTGATGCACACCAACTTTTGCAGTACAAAGTAGAGATCCCTTCTCATCAGAACTGCTTCAGCTTGTCAATGAGGCTAGTGAAACTCTAATCTCCATGATTTTGGTTGGAATGCCACCAAAAGAGTATGCGGTGCTGTTCTCTTGTTTAGAAATACACCTTGGAAGCCTCAAGAGAAGCTCATTCTGTCTTACCTCTTGCTTTCACAATAAAACTCCTAGGAATGTTAGTTCTCATCTCTTGAATATTTCCTTTCTAACATTTTGCAGGTTCATTTTATACAGCATATAAAGATCATCTCCTAGCATTTATTTAAGACTCAGATGCAGAGACTTTATTATTTTGTGAGACTGGAATTGAACTCAGGAGCATTCTACCTCCAAGCTACACCCTCAGTCATTTTATTCTTTATTTTGAAACTGGGTATCACTAGGTTGCTGAGAATCTCATTATGTTACTAAGGCTGTTTAAACCTACGATTCTCGTGTCTCAGCCTCCCAAGTACTGGTATTACAGGTGTGCACCACAATAACTAGCTCCAGAGATTTTAAATAATTATATTTCTTATTCCACAGCACAGAACTATCATTGTCTTTATGAAGCTTCTGTTTTTTTTACTTCTTTTTATCCCACAACTTCCACTAGATTTGGTTACAAATTGGAAGTTCCCAGTAGCCTCTCCAAAGTTTCACTCACTTGCTAGAAAAACTAATTTTCTTTTATTTTGTCATTATTATACATATAATATTTATATGAGTTATGGAACAATATTTTTATAATTATCAATTATACAAATTTACTATTAAAATCCTGTTCATTTTTATGTTTTATATTTTTATAGGTGCATTGTAATCATACATCTTTGTTAGGTATAAGCTGGTAAAGACATACATGTACACATTTCTCATTTAACCCTTCTCCAATTCCCACCTCACTCCATATCCCCGTTCCTCCTTCTGAAGTTCAGTTTAATGGCTGACTTTGATTTGCTTGTGAAAGCACATTCTATGCATTAGGGTATTTCCCTCCTCCCCTCCCCATCACCTTCAGCTAAGTCAACTTCTTTTCTCATCTAAGGTTTCTCCTTCATCTTGAGTCCCTCTTATGTCCTACTTTCTCCCTAGTTTCCACATATTAGGGAGAGCATATGATTTTTTACTTTTTGTGTCTAATTAATCTCACTTAGTATAATATTTTCCAATTCCATCCATTTCCCTGCAAATGACATGATTTTCTTCTTCTTTATGGTTGAGTAAAATTCCATAGTGTACATATCCCATAGTTTTGTAATCCATTCATCTGTTGATGGACATCTTGGCTGCTTCCATAGTTTGGCAATCGTAAGCTGTGCTGCTATAAACATAGATATATCTGCATTGATCTAATAGCTTGGTTTCCATTCTTTTGGGTAGATACCCAGAAGTGGTATTGCTGGATCATATGGTAGGTTCATTCCCATTCATCTGAGGATCTTCTATACTGTTTTTCAAAGTGGTTGAACTAATCTGCAATCCCACCAACAATGTATTAGGGTTCCCAATCTCTACATCCTCCCCAGCATTTGTTGTTGTTCCTGTTTTTTATGATTGCCATTCTGATTAGAGTTAGGTGAAATCTCAGAGTAGTTTTGATTTGCATCTTGCTGATTGCTAATGATGTTGAAAAATTCCTCATACATTTATTGGCCATTTGTATTTCTTCTTTTGTGAAGTGTCCATTTAGATCCTTTTCCCATTTTTTGATTGGGTTATTTGCTTTCTTAGTTGTGAGTTTCTTGAGTTCTCTGTGTATTCTAGATACTAGTACTCTATCAGAGAAATAGCTGGCAAAATTTTTCTCCCTCTCTGTGGCCTCTCTGTTGAGGTTCTTGATAAGTTCCTTAGCTGCACAGAAGTTCCTCAGTTTAGTGCAATCTCATGTATTGATCTTCCATTGAGTTGATTGTGCCTTTGGGTTCTTGTTGAGAAAGTTTTTACCTGTGCCTATGTGTTGAAGTGTTGGCCCTATTCCTTCTTCAAGTAGCTGCATCATCTCTGGCCTGACTTCCAGGTCTTTGATCCATCTTGAATTGACTCTAGTGCAGGGTGAGAAAGTGGGGTTTATTTCCATTTTCCTGCATATGGTTAACCAGTTTTGCCAACACCATTTGTTGAAAAGGCTATCTCTTTTTTTTTTTTTCCCAGTGTATGTTTTTGGCTCCTATGTCAAAAATCAATTGAGTGTAACTAGGTTTGTTTCTTAAACTTCTATTCTGTTCCCTTGGTCTATGTGTCTGTTTTTGTGCCATAACATGCTATTTTTATTACTATGGCTTTGTAGTACAGTTTGAAGTCAGGTATTGTGATGTCTCTTGCTTTGGCTATTCTAGGCTTTTTGTTCCTAATGAGCTTAAGGACTGGTTTTTCTATGTCTGTGTGGAGTGACCTTGGTAATTTAATGGGTATTACATTGAATCTTCTGATCACTTTTGGGAGAATGGCCATTTGATGATATTTATTCTGTCTATCCAAGAGCATGGAAGATCTTTCCATCTTCTAAGATCTTCATCGATTTCTTTTTTCAACTTTTTATAGTTTTCCTTCTAGAGGTCTTTTACCTCCTTGGTTAGTTTTATTCCTAAGTATTTTATTTTTTAGGGTGCTATTGTGAGTGGAATTATTTTCTGGATTTCTTTTTCAGTGAATTTATGGTTGGCATACAGGAGTATTTAGATGTAGTTGTATGAAATGATCTTGATACGAGGCAGGGAAAAAAGAAAAAGAAACAGAAAATAAAAGTGTTGAGCAGAATAATATAACGAGGAGAGAGGGAGGGAAGCTTGTAAAATGGATGAGGAAGAGAGCTGATAACTGAGCAAAAAATAACAAAGCAACCAACCATCCAAACAGACAAACATAAATAAAACAGAGCAATACAAAACAAAAATAGAGTAAAAAATTTAAAAAAAACAAAGAAAATAAAAACAGAAACAAAAACCCTGCAAGTATATAGGTACAGAGACAAGTTGGCTTCTGTAGTCATTTTGGATCTGTGTGTGTATTTTCAGCTTTTAAATGTCTACTCACTATTTTAGATTTTCAAGCATGTTTCAGGCATTCTTATCTGCTCTCTCTGTTATTGCAGGCATGGAGTTTTGCTGGCTCCTCTCCTGCTGTAAGCTTGTGTCTCTGAGCTCTCCACAGGGCCTGTCCTTGCACTTCTCTTTGTTTATGTAGGCAGTAGGTGTCACTGGATCTGGACCAAGTGTAAGCCAGAAGCTCTGTGCTTTCCACAGGCCTGTCTCTGTATGTTTCTCTCTCTGCCTTTGCTGGTGGCAGGTGTGCAGTCTAAATGCAGAGTATTTTTCAGGAGGCCTATAAGTTCTCTATGCCCCCTGTGCTCTGGGTCACTCCAACACACTTCTACTTCTATCCAACTGCTAGAAAGCTGGGCAACTGAGTCTGTCATTTATCACAGGGGTCCCTGTGGCAGCACAGTTAACTAACAATAGAGTGTTTCTCTGACTCTGGGGGGAGGGGTGAGCTGGGGTGTCACCTTGCAGGCTTAAGCTGCTCATCCCAGGTGTTCCAATCACTGTCAATAGTGTAGTGCATGGTGCAGGGATATGCCACCTGATTAGGGGGTGGAGTTCTGTAGTCGCTTACTACACTTCTGGTCGCTGGATATGCAGGAGGTCCTTAGATGTCTCAGTGCTAATGGACCCCACTCCAGGCGACTGGCTCAATGGTGGCCACTGCTCCGTGGTGTGTGCTGCTGCTGTGCTCATGGGCTCCTTTACTCTCCTTGGTCCACTTTCTGGGTTCTGTTCAGTTGTGTTTCAATTTTCATTACTTTGTTCAATTTTGTTGGTTTTTTTTTTTTTCTTTTCTCAGTACATGTCAAATCTAAATAATTGAAATCTAAAAGTTTTTTTTAAAAAAAGCTGCTTTTATAGCAGTTTTGATTTGAGCTCTACAGTGCTTGAGGAGAGGTGTTTCTCTCAGTCACCATCTTGGGTTCCACCCTTAAAATCTTGAAAAAGGCTGGGTGTGGTGGTGCACACTTGTAACCCCAGCATTTGGGAGGCTGAGACCGGAGGATCTGGGTTCGCGGCCAGCCTCAGCTACCTAGTGAGGCACTCCACAACTTAGGGAGACCTGGTTTCAAAATAAAGAATAAAAAATAGGGCTGGGGGTGTAGCTCGGAGGTAGAATGCCCCTGAGTTAAATCCCCAGTACCGCAAAAAAAAAAAAAAAAAAAAAAAAAATCTTGAAGAAGAAAAAATAACAAGTTTGCATTTATATCGAATTTTCTATATTTATTTACTTACTTGTCATTTCTGCATCTTCATGTGTTCCCATGGATTTAAAGTGCCAATTGGTGTCATTTTCTTACTCCAGTACAATTCCACTTGAACCCATCATTTTTGTGCTGATTTTTTCAATTACATTTGTATATATATATATTGTAGGTTGATAACACATATGTATACACATTATTCTGTAAAATTATCTTGAACAGATGCTTTTCAAATCAATTGAGAGAAGGAAGCTAAAATATGTATTGTATTGTCTGTTATAATCATGTTATTAGCCAAACATGGTGACACTTGCTTGTAATCCCAGAACTTGGGAAACAGGAGGATCACAGTTTTGTGACTAGCCTCAGGAACTTAGTGAGGCCCTTTTACAGAATAAAAAAATAAGGCTGTAGGTATAGGCCACAGGTAGAATCCCCAGTACCACCCAAAATAATAATAATAATAGTAATAATAATAATAATAATAACAACAACAACATCATTAACATTACTGATGATCTTTCTATTTTTTAATGGAATTAGATATATGTCTAGATTTACTTGTATTAAGCTTGAAACAATTTTACTTGTAAAGAAGTTCAACTGACATAATTTGTATTTATATGATGTTTATTTTGTGTTCATTTTTTTTTTTTGCGGTGCTGGGGATTGAACTCAGGGGCATTCTACCTCTGAGCTACACCCCCAGCCCTATTTTTTATTCTTTATTTTGAAACCGAGTCTCACTAAGTTGCGGAGTGCCTCACTAGGTAGCTGAGGCTGGCCGCGAACCCGGATCCTCCGGTCTCAGCCTCCCGATTGTGTTCATTTTTTAAAGATAGTTTTGGCAGAAAGATTTCTTTCCTTCACACATTTAGTAAATTACCTCAATGTATTCTGGCTTTGATTGGCTCTGATGAGAAGTCAACTGTCAATTTTATTGGAATTCCCATGTGCATGAATGATTTTTCTCTACCTCTTCTTGAAATATTTTTTTTTTCTCTTTGGCTTTGGTTTTCAGCATTTTTCTGAGTGTAGATCACTTTTCATTTATCCCACATGTAGTTTACTGAAATTCTTGAATCTATAACTTAATGTTTTTCAGGAAATTTGGTAAGTTTTCAGTCATTATTCTTCAAATATTTTCTTTGCTTGCTTTCTTTACTTTCTCCTGTCCTCTGGGCATTTCCTCTATACACATGTTGACACCATTAAAGATATCCCATTTATCTGAGATTCTTATTCTCTGTCAATCTATCTTCAAGTTTGTTGACTCTTTATCTTTGTTCAAACATGTTGTTGACACATAAAAGAATAATTCAGTTATTGTATTTTTTATAATCAGAATTATTATTTGGTTTGTTTTTTATAATTAATTTTTATCTCTGTTGATATCTTTCATTTGATAAGACATTGACTTTATACTTACCTTTTCTTTTTATGACAGCTTTCTTTGAACTTCTTTGAACTTATTTACAATGGCTACTTTGACATTTTGTTAAATATTAATTGTATTTACTCTTACAGGTAATTTCTTTTGCCTCTTTTTTTCCTCCTGTGCTTGAGACACACATTCTTATTTCTTTGAGCCACATAATGTTTATATAAAACTAGTCAATTTTGGTAATAGATGATAGTTATTTGAATATCAATTCCCATTGTCCTTTCTAGGCTTGTTTTCATTGTTGTTTGACTGTTCATTTATTTTGTGACATGGATAATTTAGTACAGACTGTGAAGGTTTAGTAAAGACTGTTTCTCCTGCATTATAAGTAAGCCTTTGGATTCACTCCTCAGGGGTACAGCATCTGGTATATGCTCACGTACGTTAGGATAACAGTTCTTGAGGAGCTGATTCTTTGTTTTTTCTTTTTTGTTTGTTTGGTTTTTCCTGGATCTTTCTCTTAGCCTGTTCATTTCATTTGGTTTTGCACCCTACTTGTAAGTCTTCACTATTTACAGGCTGATTGCTCTACTGCCCTGGAACACAAAGTTCTGATACTTTAAATTATGCAGGGGCAGTTTTCAAGGTCAGTCTTTGAGGTTTGTTTAATCCTGGAGGGCTCTTCTTAGCAGTCTCCTTTCCTCTGGTGAACTAACTTGGCTACAGTTTATCTTGTTGAACTTAATTAAAAGAAACTGTTTATTTAAGAACACCCGTAGGCTTAAAATTTCTCAAAGTCTACTTCAGAAAAACTCAGTTCTTTTGGGTAAGCTTTAGAGTTCTGCTTTCTTAGGAACCAGCTCTCCCTCTGGGCAGACTCTGAGTCAGTATTCCATGCATGCTGCAGTATGGTAACCCATAATCTTCTTGGCTTGGTTTTCTGGTGTGAATTCTTCTGCTCCACAAGTGGACAGCTGCCGACCCATTATTCTTGTCCTGCTGCATTAGGAATTTCAGAACCTCTCCCTGGTGGATAGAAGTTTGACAGATGGATACAGATCTACTTTTACTTTTAGCCACTTCAATGTGGAGATAAAGGGGATGAAATATGCTGGTGACCTTCTCATCCCAATGAAATGTGATAAACCTTGCTTGGGAGCTAAAATCACAGATATCCCTTTCTTGGTGATAACTATTCAAAGTTGAGCTTCTGTCAAGCTGAGCTGGGATTCATTGGAGGGGAGGTAGGGAATGGGTTATAACATAAATGCCACAGACCCTCCCTGTTAGTATCAAGTAAAAATTCTTGAGTAAATGTTTCTTTGTTTGCAATATACTCCTACCAAAAAACTCAGAGATGTTAAATAACCCTTTGTAATAGTTTTCATCTGCTTTGCTTGTTTCATGGAGGAGCAGATCTGCAGAGCTCCTCATCTTGTCATTCATTTCAAGTGTAATTCTCCTTAAGTTTATACTTTTCATTTTTTTGAAAAGTTAATTAATATATTTTATTCCATTTTTATCATTTTTCTTAATTTTAATGTACTTTTATTTGTGCATTATCATCTCACATCATAATGTAAATCATGTTGATACTGACATACATGCACACAGCACTTGGTGTCCCCACCCCCTGCCTCCCCATCTCCCTCCTTCCCATACAGAGTACTGAGATTGACATTGGTGTCTTAACATAGGTACACACAGCCGATAATAGTATTTCCAATAGTGAACCTCAGTCTTCCTCTTCCCTTTCCTTTAGACCACTTCCCTGGCTCAACTGAGGTTTCTCCTCTATTATCTGGAGTCCCTCTGGTATCCCAGTTACTCCCTGGCTTGTGCATATTAAAGAAGACATGTGTCCCTCCACTTTCTGTGACTGGTTAATCTCACTTAACGTAATGTTCTTCAGGTCCTTCCATTTTCTTGTAAATGACATTATTTTCTTCTTCTTCTTTTTTTTTTTTTTTTGCTGAATAGAATTCCACTGTGTGTATTTCCCATAATTTTGTGATCCATTCATGTGTTGATGGACACCTGGGTTGATTCCATAATTTGGCTATTGTGAATTGTGCTGTGATGAACATGGTTATGCATATATTATTGTAGTTGTCTGGTTTCCAACCTCTTTGGAAAAATATCAAGATTATATAGTGAATCTATTTCCAGTTTTCTAAGGAATCTTCACACTGATCTCCATAATGGCTGAACTAGTTTGCAGTCCCAACAGTGTAGAAGAGATCCTATTTCCCCCATCCTCATCAACATTTATTGTTATTTGACTTCTTGATATTTGCCATTCTGATTGGGGTTAGACGGAATCTTAGTGTAGTTTTGATTTACATCTCCCTGATTGCTAATGATGTTGAACATTTTTTAATGTATCTATTGGCCATTTGTATCTCAGTTTTATGAAGTGTCCCTTCAAATCAGTTGCCCATTTCTTTTTTTTTTTTTTTTTTTTGCGGTACTGGGGGTTGAACTAGGTAGCTGAGGTTGGCCGCGAACCTGGATCCTCCGGTCTCAGCCTCCCTAATGCTGGGATTACAAGCGTGCGCCACCACGCCCGGCTAGCTGCCCATTTCTTGACTGGATTATTTGTTTCTCTAGTAAAGTCTTTTAAGTTCTTTGTGTATTTTAGATATTAATACTCTGTCAGAGGGATAGCTGGTAAAGATATTCTCTCATTCTGTGGGCTTTCTTTTTAGACTCTTGATGGTTTCCTTTGATATACAGAAGCTTCTTAGTTTAATGCCATCCCACTTAATAATTCTTGCTTTAATTTCCTGAGCTTTGGGGGTCTTGCTGAGGAAGTTTCTACCTGTGCCTATATTTTGGAGTGATGAACCTATGCTCTCCTCTACTTGCTTCACCATTTCTGGTCTAATTTCCAGTCTTTGATCCATTTGAAATTGACTCTTGTACATGGTGAGAAGTATGGATTTAGTTTCATTTTTCTACAAATCAATAACCAGCTTTCAAAGGTTGTCTTTTCTCCAGCATATGTATTTGGCCCCTTTGTCAAAGATCAATTGACTATAAGTGTGTGGATTTGTTTCTGTATCTTCTGTTCTATTCTAGTAGTCAATGTGCCTGTTTTTGTGCCAGTATCATGCTGTTTTATTTACTATAGCTCTATAGTATAATTTGAAGTCAAGAATTGTAATACCTCCTGCATTGTTCTTATTACTGAGAATTGCTTTGACAATTCTGGGTCTTTTGCTTCTCCATATGAAACTTATGACTGATTTTTTTAGATCTATAAAGAATGACATTGGTATTTTGATAGGGATTGCATTGATTATGTAGATCACTTTTGGTAGAATAGCTATTTTGATGATATGTATTCTGTCTATCTAAGAGCAAGGCAGATTTTTCCACCATCTAAGATCTTCTTCAATTTATTTTTTAGTGTTTTATTATTTTTCATTGTAGAGGTCTTTTACTTATTTAGTTAGATTTATTCCAAGGAGTTTTATTGGTTTTGAGGTTAATGTGAATGGAATTGTTTTCTGTATTTCTTTCTCCATGGATTCATTGTTGGCATATAGAAAAGCTACTGATATTTTTAGGTTGATTTTATACTAGGTACTTTGCTGAATTTGTTAATCAGCTCTAGTAGTATTTTGGTTGAGTTTTGTGGGTATTCTAGATACAGGATCATGTCATTTGCAAATAATGATAATTTTAATTCTTTTGATTATTTGAATTCCTTTGTTATCCTTCTCTTGTCTTATTGCTCTAGCAAGAGTCTCAAGGACTAAATTGAAAAGGAGTGGCCAGGCATGGTGGTGCATGCTTGTAATCCCAACATTTGGGAGGCTGAGACCGGAGGATCCGGGTTCTAGGCCAGCCTCAGCTACCTAATGAGGCACTCCGCAACTTAGTGAGACTTGGTTTCAAAATAAAGAATAAAAAAATAGGGCAGGGGGTACAGCTCAGAGGTAGAATGCCCCTGAGTTCAATCCCCAGTACTGCAAACAAAAAAAAGAAAAGAAAAGAAAAGAAAAGGAGTGGTGATACTGGGCATCCTTGTCTTGTTCATGATTTGAAAGGAAATTCTTGCCATTTTTCCCTATTCAATTAGATGTTAACTTTGGGTTTATTTATTTATTTATTTATTTATTTATTTATTTATTTATTTTTTGCGGTACTGGGATTAAACTCAGGGGCATTCTACCTCCGAGCTATACCTCCAACCTTATTTTTTATTCTTTATTTTGAAACCGAGTCTCATTAAGTTGCGGAGTGCCTCACTAGGTAGCTGAGGTGGGCCATGAACCCGGATCCTCCGATTTCAACCTCCCGAATGCTGGGATTACAAGCATGCACCACCACGCCCAGCTAACTTTGGGTTTATTATATATTGTCTTAATCCTCATTCAAGAGTGTGTCATTCAGTCTCCTTGTGTTTATGTAATTTCTTTTGGTCTTCTTGTTGATTTCTACTTTCATTCCATTGCGATCTGAAAAGATGCAGGGTTTTAATGTATGATTCAAATATTAATTACTTTTGGTTTTTAATTATTCCAAAGAACATCTCCCATTTTTAGTCCATATATATTAACTCTATGGCCTTTTATTTCTCATTTACTTAACAAATAAACAAGAGTTTCCTAATTTCATATAATAAAATAGTTTTTTGTTATTATTTTAACTTTTTAATGAATATTTTTCCAATTATTCAGTTAGAAAGTTAATCTTATAAATTTTCTTGTAAGTTTTCATTTATTATAAGCAACCTTAGAGTTTTAATCTATATAGAACTCATCATTGTACATGGTTTTAGAAAGAGAACCAGTTTTATTTTTTCATTGATTATTAGTCAATTTCCCCAATAATATCTGTGAAATACACAACCTATTTCCTATTGTCTTTTTTAGCTTCTTTTACTTTTTATTAAGTTTCCACAGACATAGGCTTATTTCTGAACTATTTCTATTTCAATATTCACTGTTTGTATTGAGTCATATGTTTCTCAAATGTCTAAATATTTTCTCATTTTCAGAAGCAAAACTTATCATGAAATACATTCTTGAGTAGGAGACTGAATCTTCATTTATCATGTTGATTGTTTCTGCCATGAGAAAGGGCTAAGAGAAATACACTCAGTGCTATAAATTTTCCATTTTTTAGTTACATGTCTTTTCTTGCCTTAAAAAAGTGACTTAATTATAAATTCAGAGGTAGTTTTGAGAGAACATTAATCCCATTTTATTCTATGTGCTATGAATAGATGAAAAAATTGACAAAAATAACAAATATTTTTAAAAGATCTCTGATTGTTAGTAGAGCAACCCAGTTGCTCTGCATGCTAAATCAGCATCAAGAGTTTGTAAGCATTTTTTTTTTTTTTGATCATTGACTCCAGTGCCTTTGAAAAAAATGTATAAGTAACCAATTCTTAGCATAAGATTGGTCTTCATTAATATTAACACTTATGTCTCTCAAAGCATGCATATTCTCAGAAAAAAGTGAAGTATCTTTTTTTCTGACCCTATCATGATCTATTGTATGCATCTTATCACTCTATCTTATCTCTAATGAACATTACACATAAATAAAAAAGATCTCTCCATTCCCATAGTCTATATGGTTTGTCACTCATTCTTTTTTATTATTATTAAAAAATTACCTCTGCTTTAGGCATGAGGATGTGTATCAATGAACAAGACATATATCCCTGTCCTCATAAAGCTGTATCCTGGGATGAAAATATCAATGGACATAATAAATGTTTAAGGGTATTAGTAATTGATTAGGGTATTAGAAAATAAATTAGTAAAAGATCAGGGAGTTAAAGGCTGAAAAAACACAATGGAGGAAATAAAAGCAGAGTAGATATTGGAAAATTGGGAGTGTTTGGTTATAATTTTAGGACAAAATAGAATTCATTGAAAGATAATATTTAAGATAAGCCCTATGAGAGAGAGAGGAATTAGTCAAGATAAGTTACAGGGTAGCTTAACAGGAAGAATCAAAGCCAAACATGTGCTTTAAGATATGTGTCTGGGAGTGTTTGAAGAACAGCAAGATCATTCCTACTCAAGTGTAGTGGAGCATATGAGGTGGAAGCAGATGAGCTTGGATAATGTAGAGCTTTGTAGATTGCTGTAAAGACACTTCTTTAAATTACACTAGGAAGCACCATAGTTCTTTTTTCTTACTTAATAATTTTTTACCTCATTTTATTGGTGCATTATAATCACATTATGATGAAGGTGGTAACTGGAGAAGGGCTCACCATAGAGTTCTGATAAGAGGGTTGACCAGTTCCTCTGATGTTTTAAAAGAGCTATGTATTACTTATTAGTTATTGAACTCACCTTACATGCAAGTGTGATGGTTCTGAGAGTCAACATATATGATTGTAATTTCTATTTCCTTCATTAATCATGAGGGTTGTCCTTGGCAGCTATAATGTGGTGCCCAGAGGCTAGCAGAGTCAATCATTTTATATTTACTTGCAACTATGTTGGAGTACAAGGGAAAAGGTGTGCTATCAAGTGAATACAGCATACAATGAAGGCTTGAAGGTGATGAATCTTAGAAATTACACAGTTAATAAGTTCTAGAGATGTGTCCTAAGGTTACATTTCCACCCACATGCAAAAGCAAGACAAACATTGCTAATAAGGTTAAAATAATGGTATTATATGTAGAAAAATCATTTATTTAAGGGACAAAGAAGAATCCAGTTCTCAAAACTAGAACACAGAAACATAAATTTGATAATACCTAAGTTTATTGGATTAAGTTAATTTGGGGAATATATTTGAGAATTTTTCAAGTATTGACTCAATAAAATGAGAACTACTTTATTGAATATAATTTACATAATATTAATTTGACTATTTTAAAAATATAACTTAATGTTTTTAGTATAATCATAATGTTGTACAAGCATCATGAACATATAATTTAGAAGCATTTCCATCACCTCCCAAAAGACTCCTGTACTTAATAGTACTCAATCTTTTTCTATATCCACTTACAACCACTAATATATTTTCCATAGATTTGCATTTTCTGTATATTTTATATTTTACTCATACAGTATGTGACTTTTTGCATCTGGATTCCTTTTAACAAAGCTCATACCCCAAAACTGGAAAGAATACTTATTTCTTTTTAATGACTGAAAAATATTTTGTTACATGAATATATCACATTCATTGGAAAATGGAAATTTGGATTGTTTTCCCATTTTAGGTTCTTATGAATAATGCTGATATGAACATTAAGGAACAGATTTGTGTATTAACACATATTTTCAATTCTTTTGGGCATATACCTTACCTAGAAATGGAAACTATAATGATGTTTTCTATAGTGGATGAAGCCATTTCACATTCTTCAAAACAATATATAAGCTACAATTTCCTCACAATCTTGCTTTTTTTTAATACTGATTATAATAGACATGAAGTAGTAGCTCACTATGAATTTTATTTACAGTTCCCTGATGATTAATGATATTGAACATCTTATGTACTTATTCTCCATTTGTATATTTTCTTGGATAAATGTCTATTTAGATGTTTTGTCTATTTTTTAAAAATGTGTTATTTGTAGTTTTACTTTTGAGTCGTACATTTTCACTATATATCCTTAAACTCATTCTGTAGGTTGCTTTTCTACTTTCATTTTCTTACATTTCCTCTACTGGGGAATAAACACAAGAACACTCTACCACTAAGCAATATCACCAACATTTTTTCATTTTCTTTTTTAGGATAAGGTCACACTAAATTGTGAGACTAGGCTAGACATGAACTTGTGATCCCCCTGTTCAGGCTCTCAAGTAGCTGTGATTGCAGGCATGTTCCACATTGCCCAGCATTGAGTTTCTTTATAGTGCCCTTTGATTCACAAATGTTTCAAAATTTATAAAATTAAATGTTTCTGTCTCTTTTTATTTTTGTGTAATATCTAAGAAACTACTATTTAACTCATGGTGATAAACAAGTATACAATCTTTTCTAAGTGTTTTATGCTATAATTTATTATATTTACATTTTTGGTCCATTTTGAGTATTTTTTGTTGTTGTTGTTAGTGCATTGCAATCATACTTCAAAATGAGGTACATGCAGATAGAGACATACATACACACAACACTCATTTAACCCTTCCCCAATTCCTACTCTATTCCCTTTCTCACTCTCTTCTCGCCTTCTCATGTTCTCCTTAGTGATAGACTTTGATTTTTTTCTGATATAAATCATGTGCATTAGGATGTTTCTTTATCCTCCATCCAATCACCTTAAGTTAGGTGGCCTTCTTTGCCCACATAAGGTTTATCTTTCATCTATTAGAATCCAACCTATGACCCTCTTTCTTCCTAGCTTTTGCATATTAGGGAAAGTATCCTTTTTTGTTTTTTACTTTGTATGACTAATTTCACTTAGCATAATGTTTTCCAGTTCCATCCATTTTCCTACAAATTACATAATTTTGTCCTTTACAACTGAATGAAATTCCATTGTTTACATATCCCATAGTCTCGTAATCCATTCATCTTTTGATGAACTTCATGGATGGTTCCATAGTTTGGCAATTACGAATTGTGAAGCTATAAACATAGGTACACATGCATTAGTCTGTTAGTTTGGTTTCCATTCTTTTATACTGTTTTCTAAAGTTGTTGCACTAATTTGCATTCCCACCAACAATGTATTAGGGTTAAAACTTCTCCACATCCTCCCCAGTATTTGTTACTGTTTGTGTTTTTAATGATTCCCATTCTAATTGGGGTTAGGTAAAATCTCAGGGTAGGTTTGATTATTAACTCTCTGATTGCTAGTGATGTTGAACATATTTTTCATGCATTTATTGGTATTTTTGTATTATTTCTTTTAAGAAGTGTCTAATTAGTTCACTTGCCCATTTTTTATTGGGTTATTTGTTTTCTTAGCAGTGAGTTTCTTGAGTTCTTTGTATATTCTAGATATTAGTCCTCTATTGGAGGAGTAGTTGGAAAAATTTTTCTCCCATTATGTCTGCTCTCTCTTGAGGTCTTGATAGTTTCTTTGCTGCATAGTAGCTCTTTAGTTTAATGCAATCTCAAATATTGATCTTTGTTTGAATGTCTTGTGTCTTTGGGGTCTTGTTGAGAAAGTTTTTACTTATACCTATGTTTTGAAGTGTTGGACCTATGACCTCTTTAAGTATCTTTGAGCTTTCTGGTCTGATTTCCAAGTTAATTCATCTTGAATTTACTCTTGTTCAGGGTGAGAGAAAGTGGTGTTTATTTCCACTTTTCTATATATGTTTAACCAGCTTTGCCAACAACATTTGTTGAACAGGCTATCTTTTTTCAATGTATTTTTTCAGCTTCTTTGTCAAAAATCAATTGGCTGTAAGTGTGCAGATTGGTTTATGTGTCTTCTATTATGCTCAATTGTTCTGTGTCTGTTTTTTGTACCAATTCCCTGCTGTTTTTATTACCATGGCTTTGTAGTCTAGTATGAAGTCAGGTATCGCGATGCTTCCTGCATGGTTCTTGTTCCTAATAAGTGTCCTGGCTATTCTGGTTGTTTTTGTTCTAAAAGAATTTAAGAAATTATTTTTCTTTTCTATATTTCTGAGGGGCTACCTTGGTAATTTAATGGATATCATGTTGAATCTGTGGATCACTTTTGGAAGAATGGCCATTTTGATGACATTTATTCTACCTATTCAGGAGCATGGATGATTGTTTTATCTTTAAGGTCTTCTTTGATTTTTTTTCAATGTTTTATGATTTTTGTTGTAGAGGTCTTTTACCTCCTTGGTAATATTTATTCCTAAGTATTTTTTTGTATTGGAGGACACCATCAGTGGAAGTGTTTCTTGGATTTCTTTTTTAGTGGATTAGTGGTAGGCATCCAGGGAAGCTTCTGATTTTTTAAGATTGATTTTATACCTAGACACTTTGCTGAATTTGTTGATTAGTTCTATAAGCCTTTTGGTTGACGTGTTGGGTCTTCTAAGTATAGTATCATGTCTTCTGCAAATAGAGGAATTTTTATTTCTTCCTTTCCTATTTGGACTCCTTTGATTTACTTCTCTTGCCTTATTGCTCTGACTAGAGTCACAAGTGCTATATTGAAAAAAAAAAGGATGATAGTGAACATCCTTGTCTTATTCCTGTTTTTAGTGGGAACTCTCATAGTTTTTCCTCATTTAATATGATGTTGGTTCTGGGCCTATTGTGTATTCCCTTGATGTTGTTGAGGTATTTTCTTCTATTCTGATTCTCTGTAGTGCTCTTAGCATAAACGGGTGTTGAATTCTACGGAATGTTTCTTCAGCTTCCATTGAAGTGGTCATGTGCTTTATTTTCTTTGGTTCTGTTTATGTGGTGAATTACATGGATTGATTTTGTATATTGAACCAGCCTTGGATCCTTGGGATGAACCCAAGTTGGTCATGATGTGTAATTTTCTTGATGTGGTTTTAAAAGATAGTTACTTGTATTTTGTTTAATAGTTTTGCATGTAAGTTCATCCACTATATCTCTAAAATAGATCTCATTCTGGACCACAATGTGAGCACTAGCAATTTAAAAAAATGTGAAATAATCCCCTGCAACTTTTCAGACCACAATGGAATGAAACTAGAAATCAACTATAAGAAGACCCAGAGTAATCATATAAACACAGGAGGACTGAACATCACACTGCCAAACAAAAAAATGAGTCATAGAAAAAGTAAGAGGAGAAATTAAGAACTTTCTAGAAAGAAAAATAGAGACACAACATATCAAAACCTCTGGAACACCTTGAAGGCAGTAATAAGAGGAAAATTTACAGCGCTGAGTGCTCACATAAGAATAGAAAATGACAAAATAAATAACCTAATGACACATGTTAAAGCCCTTGAAAATCAGCAACAGTAAAACTCCAAAGCCAGTAGAGGAGAGAAAATTATCAAAATCAGAGGAGAAATGAATGAAGTAGAGAGTTTAAAAAAATATAGAAAATTACCAAAACCAAAATCTGGTTTCTTGAAAAAATAAACAAGATAATAAACCATTAGCCAACCTAAACAAAACAAAGAGAGAATCAACTCAAGTTACTAAAATTAGAGATGAAAAGGGTAATATTAACACTGACAGTGTGGAAATCCAGATGATTATCAGAAACTACTTTGAAACACTATATTCCAAAAAAAAAAAAAAAGGGAAAATCTAGAAGAAATTGTCAAATTTCTGAACACATACAACCTTCCTAAATTGAGTCAAGAAGATATAGAAAATTTAAACCAAACAAAAGCAATCAAAGAGATTGAATAAAGCAATAAAGAGCTTACCATCAAACAAAAGACCTGTACCAGGTGGTTTCCCAATTGAATTTTATAAAATCTTTGTAGAAGAGTTAATCCCAACACTCCTCAATCTATTCCATGAAATAGAAAAAAAAATGGTACTCTTATTTGGAAACAGGGTCTTGCTAGGTTGCTGAGAGTTTCACTACTTGCTGAGTCTGTCCTTGAACCTTGAGACCTGTCCTTGAACCTTGAGACCTCCTGTCTCAGCCTCCCAAGTACCAGGATTACAAGCATGCACCACCATGCATGGCTACATTTTGAGTTATTTTTAAGTAGTGTGAGATAGCAACTCATTGTCATTCTTCAGTTTTTGGATATCCAGATGTTCCAGACTATTTTTTTTAAACTATTCTTATTCTATCAACTGCTCTTCACCCCTATGTTAATAATAAATTACAAATGTGAGGGATTTCTTTGAATATTTTACAACTTTTGCATTTTTATCCCTGCATTTTTATGTCAGATTGTCCATTTCTGAAAAAAGGCAGTAGACATTTTGATTTGGAATGCATTGAATTTGCAAATCAATTTGAAGCATATAGGCTTTTCAGCAATACTGTCTTCTAATGCATGAACATGGACATTTTCATTTGTTCACTTCTTCATCCATTTCTTCCAATAAGGTTCAGTGTAGAAGTCTTACAATCCTTTAGTTAAATATATTTCTAAGAATTTGGAAAAAGTTTTCATAAATACATTTTTACTTCTAGATTTTCATTAGTAGTGTAGAAAAATTCAACTGTTTTGTAAAAAGTATTATTCTTGTACCCTACCACTTTGCTGAACTTATTTATTAGCTCTAGTGGATTTATTGTAGATTCATAGGGTTTTATATGTAAAAATCATAGAATTTCCAAATATGTAATTAAGAAAAAAGGATAGAGTCAAGATAAAATGAGTCATAAATAAAAACAGGATCTGATAAATCAGCTGTACTGGTTTATTTATTTGCAGATGGTAGTGTAAATTAAAGCAAACTTTATGGTTATGGTTCTTTATGTGATCTAGAGATTCAGAGATTCTGTGAATTTAACCAGGGGCATTATACCTCTGAGCTACACCACCAGACCTGATTTTATTTTTTGTTTTGAAACAGGATTTTGTTAGGTTACTGAGAGTCTCACTACTTCATGAGTCTGTTCCAGACATGTAATCTTCCTGTATCAGCCTCTCAAGTACTAGGATTATAAGGAATGCACCACCATGCCTGGCCTGATAAAATATTTTTATGGTCATTTAACATATATGGAAATATGAGTCACAGAAATTACTTGTCCAAGTTTACACAGCTACTATGCAGGAGAACTGGGATTTTAACTGTGATTTATTATTCTGTAGCCAACAATATTAGCCATTATGTAGTCTTAACTTTAAGTGGTTTGCTTGTTGATGAATTAAAATAACAATATTTCTCCTGCTCCACCACTTTAATTAGTATGGTGTTCTGAATTAAAGAGGTTAGTAATATATATATATATATATTAATCTAAATAACTCAGTAATGCAGGAAAAATTAAACAATTAAGAATTAAACTAAAATTTATGAAGCTGTGACATATGAATAAGAATTTTTTCTTTATTGAGATATAGTCAATATGCAATAAAACATATTCTTAAGTGTTCTGTTGGGTATTTTTGACAGTTATATACATCTAAGTAACTACTGCCCCAAAAAAGATTTAAAAATGTTTTCATCTTCCCTACCAATGATTCCTTGTTCTTCTCCCAGGTAATTCCTTATCCAATCAATTTCTTATTTCTCTCATTCTTATTCCTGTTTCTTATCCCTATACTTTCCTGAACCACTACATGATTTTTTTTTTTTTTTTTTTTTGCACAAGGAGTTGAACCCAGGGGCATTCTACCTCTGAGCTACATCCTCATTCCTATTTTTTATTCTTTATTTTGAAACAGGGTCTCACTAAGTTGTAGGTCTCACTAGGTAGCTGAGGCTGGCCACAAACCTGGATCCTTCTGTCTCAGCCTCCCAAGTACTAGGATTACAAGAGTGTGCCACCACTCCCAGCTCAGTACATGATTTTAGTCAGCACAAAACTATACCCCCAGCCCTATTTTTTATTCTTTATTTTGAAACAGGATCTCACTAAGTTGCGGAGTGCCTCACTAGGGAGCTGAGGCTGGCTGTGAACCCGGATCCTCTGGTCTCAGCCTCCCAAATGCTGGGATTACAAGTGTGTGCCACCAGCCCGGCTACAAAACTGTTTTAAGTTTGTTAGTATTTAGATTTTATCTTAGTAAAATAATATAGTACAGTATATATTTATCTGTAATATATATGTAATATATAATATTGCATGTATAATTGTTCTTTTTGATGTTCTCGGAGAATGTTAGAATTCTCAAATTAGTAGAATTTTAATATAATATTATCATTTTGTTTTTTCCTCATAGGTCTTATTTATGAACATAAAATGCATCCATATGGGTAAACTTCAAAATAATATAAAATAGAATATTATGAGAAATCTTTATCTGTTTTATCCACTTATAGATTAACTATACAATTAATCCACGTACATTCAATCAACATTATCTGCTTCTTGTGTGTCATATAAATATTTTATGTATATGGAGTTAAATATGTTTCATATTATTTCATAATATTTCATATTAGTTTCCAAAAGATGGCATATAAGATTGTTCACTTTGTCTTTTTTAAGAACTGTTATAAATTTTAACAGGTAAAAATGTACACAACATATAAACTCTTGAATAATCATTTCTAGGTCAAATTTTGTTTACTTTTTAGAATTTTATAAATATGAAGATACATAGCATATTTCCTATTGTATCTGGCTTCTGTAAACATTCTTAAAGACACATACTAGTTGTTTATGCACCTGTCATTCATTTCTCTCTTGCTAGAAAGTGTTCTTTTGCATAAATATGCCATATATTCCACTGTTGATGAGCATATGGATTGATTCTAGATTGTGTTATGTCACTTATCTTGCATTATTTAATCTCAGCTGGACCATAGTTACTGTACATTTATATCTAGAACTGCCTAGAACATGACGGTGATCCTTTATGAATGCAATAAAATATGTTAGCTAAAGATACATGTTGTTATTTAGACATCAGTGTGTTTTAGTTTGGACTTAGAATGTTCCCCAGACCTCACAAGGCAGCCTTGTTGGAGGTGGGCTTGGTCAGTGAGGAAGGTTCCCTGAGGTGGGGCCTTATAGACTGTATATATAGTTTCTCCTCCCATTTCTTTGTCTCTCTGTTTCCAGCCTCCATGATGTGAGAGCAGAAGTCTTGTGCTGCCTTCCTGCAACCAGGCCCTGAGGTCCGCACACTGCATCCAGTCTAACATGGACTGAAACTGCTGAAATCTTCACCAAGATGAGCAAATAAGTCTTTCTTCCTTAAGTTGTGGTCGTCAGGTATTTTGGGTCACAGTAGTGAAAATCCTGAGTGAAAATATGTGAGTTATTGTAGGAAACAGAACATATCAGCTAGTCAGCATTGTTGCATATGACTTGTTCCTGGATTTGGCAGATTCTAGGGGAGTTTAACAGTTGAGTCTATCATATAGTTGGAATACACCTACATGATCACTTTGCCATAAAAAAACATCATAAACAGCTAGTTGGATTTCTGATTTCAAAATACTTTGCATGTATGCTGAAGTTTCTTAGGGATCTAAATACAACACCTCCTGTAAAACCAATGGAGGGAGGGCAAAAAACCTTATACAATGTCTTTAGGACTCTTTTAATACATATCTTTCTGTATGTGACTATAACCAAATTTTTTTCTGAGTAAAACCTGAGCTGTTATGAGTCATTTTGATAATTAGGAACAAAATTAGTAATGTATTTTGATGCCTATGCACATTCCACTGATATTTTTCTACAATTATTATGATACACATGTAAATACACTAGTAGGTTTGTATATTTTAATATTGGAATGATTGTATAATATAAATTTTTAACTGTAATAATTACAAATTTTTCTCTAAATTGCTTTCTCCAATTTATACTACTACTTTCAGTTTATAGGAGTTTCTTTTGCTACAATAATCAACAATTGTAATTTGAAAACATGTAAATGTTTCTTAGGCTGTCCAGGTTGATGTACTGTCACATTTTGGCCTTAATTTGTGTATCTCTCATTACTATTAAAATTGAAAAGCTCCTTATGTTTTTATTGTCATTTATATTTGATCAGCACTGAAATGTCTAAAAACCTTTGGTCTACTTTTCTATTGGTCTTTGTTATCATTTCTCTAATATTTGTTAAGAAATAATCTAAAATTGACATTTTGAAGTATTTTACAAAAGATTGCAGTCACTTTTTCTTCTCTTAAGATGTCTTTCTACAAATACATGCTCTTATCTAAAATACTCATTTTTATTAAGCTTTATACTTTACAGTTTCCATTTTATGCATCCTGAAATAAAGATTTCTTTATTCTGAGAACAGAAAGATATTTTCATATTATATAATAAAAGCTTCATTGTTTATACTTAATACATCTTTACTGATTGCTTATGCTTTTAGTATGATTTGAAGTCAGTTTTATTTATCATTTCCCCTTTGCACCAGCCTCCTGCTCCTTCTCCTTGTAAGGCCAACTAATTGTGTAATGTAATTTTGAAATATTTTATATATCATTGACAAAGCACTCATATGTATAGGTTTGTTTGTGAGAGTTTCATTAAATATTTTCATTATATTTTTATTTGCACCAGTACTGTGCTGCTTTGATGGATACAGCTTTGGAACAAATGTTGACATTAAGAAGAGCAACTTTTCCAATATTGTTTTCCTTCAAAATGCAACATTTTGGTCTTTTGCATACCCATGGAATATTTACAATCATAATATCCATTTATACATGCAAACATATGCATAAAAACATGTAAAAACACATAGAAGCTGTTGACATTTTTAATGAGATTGAATTGGAGCTATACTAATTTGGAAAGAATTACCATATTAATGATGTCGAATCTTTCAGCACATGATCATGGTTTATTTCTTCATTAAATTTGATGTTATTCAACATTATTAATAATATTTAATACTGTTCTGGATACTTTTTATAGAACTTGATAGTGAAACTGTCTTGTCAATATTTTTATTAGCTAATTTTTTTCAGTAACTGATTAAATAATTTCAATAGTAATAGAGCTCCTCAAGACACCATGTTTTAGCATCATAGAGAGGCCATGTACAGCCATAGTTAGAATTATTTCTAAGTGTCTCATAACTCTTTTGAAAATTAGACAGTTTCATATTTAATTTATATTTATTTTACAAATATTGCTAATGTAGTCTTCTATGAATGAAATTTATGTAAATTAACTTTATATTTAACAATTGACTAGACTATTAATTTAATTACTTTATCTCCACATACATGTATTTTTGGAATTAATGACAGTTTTAGTTCTTTCTTTCAAAGTAGTATATTTCATTGTTATTTTTCTTACATTAATGATGTGGCTTAGTATAGAATTAAAAATGTGAAATTGAACACTCCTTTTTTTGTTTCATTTTGCTTCTATGTCTTTGGTGTTATTTTTCATTATAAATCTCATAATAGTTATAGAAATTTGTCCCTTTTGATTACATTTATTTTATCTTTTATTTCACATGTGTTTGTGTGTGTGTGTGTGTGTATGCATGCATGTGTCAGAGAAAGAGAGAGAGAGAGAGAGAGAGAGAGAGAGAGAGAGATTCTGGGGATTGAACTCAGGGACATTCTACCTCTGAGCTAACCCCCCAGTCCTATTTTATTTTTTATTTTGAATCAGAGTCTTGCTACATTTCCGAGACTTGTCTCAAACCTGCAATCTTCCTGTATCAGCTTCCCAAGTACTGGGATTACAGCCATGTACCACATCACCTGGCTTCAATTACATTTTCAACAGCGTAGTGTAAGGTATTATGTAGTATTTTCTCATTGCCATTTAATATCTCCATGACCTATAGTGATGTTCTCTTATTTCTGATACTCAGTTTTTCTCTTTATTTCTTAATTGATGTCTATATAGTTTTGTAAATTATATTAGTGCTCATTAGACCTCTAGAAGGTATTGATCATATCCATTACATAAATAATTTTAGTTATTTCAATAGTATATGATCATTTCACATAATTTTCCCCAGACTCCTTTAATACATTTTCCTCTTCATTTCTTACTTGTTTATCATTTATTTGTTTATGAGGCTAGAGACATTTATAATACATATTCTTCAAATTATGAAAATTAATATTTTAATTATCATTCAATTCAATATTTTAATAATTTCCAAAATTGTATATTAATTTTATCGATTATATATTCTACTTAGACACATATATGAATTACAAATTATGTTTTTGTTGAAGATTATAACATTATTTCAGAGTAGTTATGATATATGCTGCATAATTTCAGTGTCATGATATATACAGTATTGGTTATGAACTGGTATATTATCAATTTTTAAATATTCCACATGTACTTATAATGAGTACCAAGATATTCCAGGATGTTGATAAAATAACTTCCATACATTTCTGATGGCAATGTAAGCTAGTTAAACTACTCTTATGAAGGTTTAGTAGAAATTACTATTGTCAAACAGAACATAAAATCCTCACCAAGTAAAATTTATTTCTATATATACAAATAGATGTGTGTGTGTGTGTGTGTGTGTGTGTGTGTGTGTGTGTGTGTGACTAGGTTTTGAACCTGGGACTTCTACAACTGAGCTCTATCCTCAGCCCTATTTCATTTTTTATTTTGAAACAGGGTCATGTTAGGTGGTGAGTCTTACTAAGTTTCTAAGGCAGGTCTCAAATTTTCCATCCTCCTTCTCAGCCTCTCAAGTACTGAGATTCCAGGCCTGTGTTTGGACTTATATGTACTGTCATTTTATATATATATATATATATATATATATATATATATATATATATACTGTATATATATATATATATATATATATATACTGTGTTCAGTTTATAGACTTATATGTACAGTCATGTGTGCCCCTTAACAACTGTGATGCATTCTAAGAAACCTGTATGTAGGCAACCTTGTTATTGTCTTGGCATAATACATTGCATATACAAGAACCTAGATTGCATACTTTATTCTAAACCTAGTGTACAAAATTGTATTGCTACACTTTTATATGACTGGTAGCACAGACAGTTGATATGTTTACACCAGCATCACCACAAACAATGTGTATAACACATTGCCCTAAATTGACATGATAATTCTTAGGAAATAATTAAGTACAATAATCTTTTGGTCCCATTATAATTTTGTAGGATCAGCATTGCATATGCAGTCAGTTCATCATTGATTGAAATGATATTTTTTTGCAAAACTGTGTGAGTGTATTGGGGGGGGGAGAGAGGAGAAAGAAAGAAAGAAGGAAAGAAAGAAAGAAAGAAAGAAGGAAAGAAAGAAAGAAAGAAAGAAAGAAAGAAAGAAAGAAAGAAAGAAAGAAAGAAAGAAAGAAAGGACTTTGCCAACATACATACTTTCCTTTCAGTGTGTTTCTGCAGGTTAGATTAGGCTGACCACAAATGTACATTTCTTTCCTTATTTACTAACTTGCCCAGAATGTGTGAAAGAACATCAGTTGTGTAATACATAGTTACTAGTTACTTTTAGAATAAATGAAGATTTTTTTAGAATAAATGAAGAATTGTTTTATAAGTTACTGAGCAATAAACTTACTCCAGAGATTTTTTTTTTTTTCATTTGTTGAGAATCACCATTCACTCCGGGCATGGTGGTGAATGCTTGTAATCCTAGTACTTGGGAGACTGAGACAGGAGGATTGCAGGTTTGGGGCCAACCTCAGCTATTTAGTGAGGTGCTCTGCAACGTACTGAGACCCTGTTTCAAAATAAAGACTAAAAAAAATAGAGTTGGGGGTGTAGCTCAGAGATAGAATGCCCTGGGTTCAATCCCAGTACCACAAAAAAAAAAAAAAAAAAGAATCACCATTCAACATCAACACACACACACACACACACACACACACACACACACACACACACTCACGAAGTCTCGGTTCAAATTCCATTTCCAATATTTACTAGCTATGTGTCTTTGGGCAAAAAACTTGTTCTCTCTGTTCTTCATCTTTTAAATACAAATGATATATTCGTAGGTTATTGTGAAGTCTGATTGATTCATCATTTGTAAAAACATAGAGAAGCCCTAAGGTACTGAACTGCTATATAATTGTTTGCTATTATTACTGTGGATCAAAGTTTGAACTAGTAGAAGCAAGGCTTGCTCAGAATGTGGAATGATGTGACAATTGGTGGTTACAGGGAAGATGCACAGGGAATCTGATGCTGGAAGATGTTCAACATGAAGACATTTAGTTTGTTGGTTGGCTAGGGAAAGAAGATGTCAACATGACTAGAAAAGTAGTAGGACCTTTATTCAAATGTACTCCCTATCATAATGTCTCTTGATTAGATAGGTCTGGGACTTTTTTTTTTTTTTTTTTACTTTCAATGGACATTTTATTTATTTTTTTTTTAATTTTTTAATTTTTATTGTAGTAATTCATGATCCTCAATAAGCAAAGAAGTTGGTTTAATTGTAGTGGATGCATGGGGCAGAGGGACACCCTAAAGCACATGATGTACCTACACAATCATAACAAGGTCTGGGACTTTTTAAGAGACACTTTCATCCTATTAAAAACATAGCCACTAAATCAATAGACCAAGCCACTGTGTCTACCAAAGAATGATAATTATCACTCATACACATTATCACAATTATATAATGCATGTGAAGGCTTTTCATAAATTGTAAAATGCCATACAAATTAGATCAGTACCAAAAAGCCCATTTTGGTGGGCGCCACTGGTAATTTCTTTTGTTTTATGGACTTTTCTCAGGTTTCTTACCTCGCTGTAATTGTATAGTTAGAGCTCTCATTTCCCAGCTTTCCTATCTACACTGATAGAAAGATCTCTCTTGTTTCTGGCCTCTTTCTTTCTGTCTAGTCTCTTATCACTCTCTGTCTACCAGACGTGTCTACTTAAATGTCTCCCTATCACATCAAATTCACTGTGACTAAGACAGAATGTCTGATCTTTCCCTTAAGCTCTCTCTTCTACTTCTTTCCGCTCTTTTGAAGATATAATGTTTTATCAGTATTTAAGCAAAGACTTAAAATAACTAATCCCAAACATAGAACTGTATATGTGCAGATTCTTTTAACTGCATCACAAAAATCTGTAATATTGTACTGTTTTAATGTAACAAATACTAATAGTTATAGTATTGAACATATGAACCAAAAAGTGACATGAGAATAGTTTTATCAATTTCCCATTATTATAAAAATGAGTCACACTAGTTTTGAAATATATTATCTGAGTAGTCCAACTTTATAATGACTATATAAAATTTGATAGCTCTCTTTTATAAAAATGGAAAAATAATAAATTTTTAAAAATATGTAAAGAGAAGACAAAGTAATTGGAATTATTGAAATGAAGGATAAAACTAAGGCTTTCAATTTGTTATAAAGTAATTTTAAGATACACTTGAAAAGAAAGGACACTAAGAATAAGGTTTATTGAATGCTACCCTTGTTGCTTAATTTCTATCTAGCTTCTGTATATAAGAGAAAACATACAACTATTTGTTTTTTCAGGCTAGCTAATCTTGCTTAGCATAATGGAGTGATGGAGGGGGTTTAGAGGAGGCAGGAGGAGGGATAGAGACATAAAGAATGTAACAAATGAAATTATGCTACATATATATATATGTATAAAATTACAATCTCAAAGACATAAATGGGGAAGGGGAGAAAGGAGGGTGGGACCTGAGGGAATTTCTCCAACATCTGTGTGCATGTATGTTCCTTTTACAAGCTATACCTCAGTATGATGTATAATTACAAGCAACACATAAAAGTATATGGAACAAAGCCAGGCATGGTGGCGCATGCTTGTAATCCCAGTACTTGAGAGGCTGACACCAGCTATTTAGTGAGGCCCTCTGCAACTTAGTGAGACCCTGTTTCAAAATAAAGAATAAAAAATAGGACTGGGGTGTAGTTAGGAGGTAGAATGCCCCTGGGTTCAATATCCAGTACTGCAAAAAAAAGTATATGAACAATACATTTTATAAACCAATATTCCACTATTCTAATTATATTAAGCCACAAATGTTTTTAGAGATGAGGTTAAAATTTTAAAACATTACTTTTATGATATTCTAGTTTATATTTTTTCCAAACTTTGTAAGTTTACTGTTCAATTTAAGTTTATTATTTACTTGAAAGCATTATGGCAATAAAAATAAGAAAAATATCTTTCTAGATATTAACAATATGACATTTAAGAGAAATGTTACCTAAAATCCTATGATTATCTTAATTTTCAAAAACTGCTCATTTACAAAAATTGATCATTTATTTAAAGTAATTCGTTTTGCTTATACATTTCACATACTGAACTTATTATGGAAGACACACAAATTGAAAACATACTGTCTTTTCCCTTAGAAAATAAATAGAGTCTAATGGAAGACTAAAGGAAGAAAGGTTTGAAATAAAAAATGGTGCTCTATCAAAAGTGTGGTTTATATACAGAATAAAAGTAAAGGTAACATAGATAAAATACTCTGCCCCTCTTTGTCTTCACAGGCAAATCACATCACGACGCAGGCAAGTGATACTTGAGCAAAATTTTAAAAGATGAATATGCTTTCTCCTTATACATGAGGAAAGAAATAGCTATCCAAGCAGAAGGTGCAGCATAGGAAAATTTGATGAATAATTAAAGCCTTCAAGCAATTCAAAATAGCTATATTTTAGGGAAAAGGATGGGTACAGGAGGAACCAATACTAACACTGTAGGGTAAGGATAAACTCAGACAAGCTTCATTATCTTAAACACTTCTGAATTTTTTGTATTTAAACATTAGAGATAGAAAGCAAAAGGAAACAAATCTATATCATTTTCATTCTTTAAAGGGAATGAAAATTTATCTCAAGAAAGTTTAATCATTACAACATAGGGATATAGTTTCACAAAACTGAAAATTCTAGAGAAATTTGAGTTCCTTTTTGGATCTAGGTGCTGACACAATTTTAATTTCTGTCTGAACTTCCCTGTGTTACTATAATTTTCAGACAGATTTTTGCAAATACTTTCAGAAATATTCCTTGTTAATCGCAAATATATATTATTCTGTATAGAACACCATTTTAATATCTGTTTAACTTTCTTGAGTATGATTTACCTTGCTTTGGCTGAGTCATTTGCTGAGGTTTGATTCAATCCCGGGGGAGGGGGGGAATAACAGTTTATTAAACTCACATTTACAGATGGAAGAAGCTTCAGCCTTAACAGTAAAGCAGGTGGAAGCTTTAAGAGGAAAAGTTGGAATCTAATAAGGTGGCATAGGCTTTCAGATGCATACATTTGACTTGATGATTGAAATAATCTTGGGACATCCTAAACCCAAACCATATCACTCATAAAAGCAAAGCTCGAATGCCATATCTTCCCTGTCAGTAACTCTTAGGTTTTCATGATGTGTTGTTTTCCATTCCATACTAGATAGTGCACTTATCTACTGTTGCCTGACAAACTACCCCTAAACTTAGTATATTAAATCGTTAAGAAGCACTCATTTGTAAATGAGGCTGGATGGAATTTTCTTCTTTATATTAGCCTTTCAGGCAGTAAGCTTTCCTAAAAGTTAGAAATATAAATGAATTAATCAGTTTTATTAGCTTAAAAATAATTTAATTCCAATCATTTGATTAATTCTACACCTGAATCCAGTTCAACCAACATGTCAGATAAAACTCTGGTCTTATTTTTTGTTTTAGTGTGTGTGTGTGTGTGTGTGTGTGTGTGTGTGTGTGTGTGTGTGTTTACTTCAAAATGAATATGGCTATTTTCAAGTTTATTAAAAACATTTAAATGAAATCACAAAAATTTTGCTAAGTGAAATAAAATACTTTCCAGTTTAGATATTTTAGTAGCCCAAGACAACCTCCTTCTCTGTACAAATATGATTAAATAAAGATTATAAGCATGTTCCAAAAGGAATAAGTCCAGTGCTTTTGTTTTTTTCTAGAATGTGAGCCCCAACATTCTAATAATTATAATATTCATTAATTTTCTTCTCGACTTCTTTTAAATTCGACTTGAAATCCCTTTAAAATTGTTTTATTATATACATTTTCTATCTTTGCAAAAATTCTTTAAAATATTTATTTACTTTTTTTTTTTTATCTTGCAGGCAATGGGGGAAACGGTTTTGAATTATATACAGCCACTTGCACCTCTTCTAAAAAAATAGATACAGATGAAGATTAATATTATACATTAGATAACATTAACAAAATATATCAATGCCCTTTTTCCTTCTCCCTTACATAAAAATATAAATGTAAAATTTGGCTTTAAATTAATTTTATTTCTCTTTATCTGAATGTTAAAATTGGACAATCTAGGTTTATTTCTGTTGTGAATGGGTGCAGGATTATTACCAGTTTCTAATTTCCAGCTGTTTGTTTCCAGTCATTCAGATAAAAATTTTATTTTTGGCAATTATCTGTTTCATGACTGTTGTGAAACATGCTCACATTTCTAACATGTGTTAATGGTGATGAGGTTCTCTAATAACCCTTTGCTTCTGCCACTAAATGCTCCTTTCAGCATTGTTATCTCTCCCCTTGGTAATGGAGGTCACAATAAGACACAGTGCTGTGCAGAGACTGAATCAATGTGCATCTCCAAGGAGGCTATCACGATATCAGAAGGTTTCCACAGCCCAGGGTTATTGCCATCTAACAGATCCAAAAGGTATTGCAATTTTCATCCTCTTATTAATGTAATTACTAAAAGCTTTGCTGAGATTCGAGGTTCTCTACATGAGGAATTGGAATAAACAAAAAAAATATTAATTTTATATTGGTGGGAAAAGTCTTTGTGGTTGGCAGCTACCACAGCTACTCATTTCCTAATAAACCATCATGACTTCTGGAGTAAACACACATACATACATATGTACGGAATGAATTCTCTCCAAATATTCAGAAAACTTAAGAGTCACTTAAGAAGCACAGAACTTCAGAATATTTTATCTTTAACTACGTTTGCTGACTTTATGATGTAACTAGGCAAAAATCTCTGTTAATTAGCAGATATAGTCTCAGACTACATCATATTAATAAAAAAAGAAAAATAAATCATCCAGTGGAAAACATGACTGTTGCTCATCAAGAAAATATAATTAGGAAAATAAAATAAATTACATCTAAATACTCTAAAAAGAAAACAGTGCATATTCAAAAAATAGTAGTATTTTTTTAAAAAAACCAAGTTTCTAAGATTGTATGACATAGGTAGGTCAAAGAATAATTCAATTATTTGTGTTAACTAGGTATTGAAATGGTCTTCCCCTGAATTGTAAATAATATGGAAAATGAGTGTATTTTTATAATGCTTACACAGAGAGCATAGCCCAGTATTTGCTAAAGTAAGTATATACTAAAAAATTATGACTATCAGAGGAAAATCAAGTTTTTTAGGAAGGTAATAAAATGCAGCCATACAAGCTATAGTCTTCCAAACTAAAGTGAAAGTATATGAATATACTTTTTGTGTCCTTTATTAGGAGATGAGCCAACCAAATGCTGCAATGAATACTGAAAAAATAAAGTTCATTAGACTAATTGAAAAGACTAATTGATGAAGATGAAGTTTCAAAAATATATTAAATAAATGTTGCTTATTTCCATTATTAAAGCAACTGCTTAAAAAGTAGTACAAATGTCTTCTTAGGTACTAGGCTAAGGCAAGGGTGGGCTTAACCCAACATCTTTGCATTTGACAGAGAAAAAAGAAAAAAGGGTAGCTTCACTGGGAACATTGATCACCACACCAAGAAGACAGATTATTTCAATGTACATGAGAATTTTTTTATCTGACAAAAATAACCCACTGCTGTTAGGATTTTATGAAACTATAGGACCATATTAATAATCAGAAAAATGTTAGATATGTCATGGAGATAGCATAGAGAGGAGAAAATCACATACAGTCAATGTTGGGGCATGTTACATAAACTAATAAAACTTTTTTAAAAAAATTTCCTCCCTGGGGGAACATTTCTCCTTTTAATAATACTGGCATTGCACTCGATCATTTTAACACGAGGGATAAATTATCTGTCTGTCATGATTCAGGAGTAGTATTCTTAACCAGCTAAAAAAGGGGACATGGATGTTTGAAGCTGTCTTAGTGCAGACGATTTGTAAATTACTGTTGGTTGTTTGAATAACCATGAGGTAATTAAGAAAGGAGTATCATGAGGCAAAAAGGAGAATGGTGTCCTTGAGAAAGATAAAGAGGTGAGAAACTAAATGGTATTGTTCAGAAAGTCATGAGAACAAAATGATACAGGACTTTTCATTCTGCGTTCAGCAGATATTCTTTCTTGGTTTTATTCGCTAGAATCTCTTAGTAGTCGACTTTCTACACACAAAAACTACAAACTAGAAAACATACTACCTATAACCTGGATGATTTTACAACTAATGGATGCTTTCTTGGCATATTTTGAAAGCTTCAAGGATGCTATAATCTACATTCTATTTATTTCTGATTCCAGGGTATTTTTGTTAGCCATTATGACCCAGAAAAGAGATATAAGTACTCTTCTTTACAAGTTAAAAGCTAAATTGTTCTGTATTTCAAAATTCACTTCCCTTTATGAGAGGAAGAATGAGACTGAATCACAATCTAAGTTCTGGTTTTGTTGATCTGCTGGTAACCATACTGCCATGGAATTGAGCAAGTGGTTTACTGATAGTAGCAATTGCTATCGATGGCTCCAAATACATGATTGAGTGCCATATGGGGTATTTTACTTAATGTGTATTTATGACTCCAGTTTCTCACTCCTGGCTTTGAAGATCTGGTCATAATGACAACAACAGGAAACATGAAAATTTAAAAGATCAACTAAATTTATTTCTTATGGACTTCTTAGGAGCATACTTTTAAATGTGTATGATAAGAAGATGATTTCATTAATCTTAAATACAAATTCCAGAAAAAATGATTTAAATTTATTTCATTATTAAGAATTGTCAGTTATGAAACCCTAAAAATGATTAAATAAGAGATTATGTTCACTTAATTCTGATTACAAGATAACAGAGAAATATAAAATTATTCCCCAACTTCTAATATCATATCAGGTTCTTTTATGGTTATAAACATTTATGGAAGCTCAAAAAGTTGTTCTCACAGAAGCAAAGGGTAAAATACTAAGAAAGAGAAAGAGAATGAAGTGCAGATAGAGATTATATAATAGGTACCAAAAACAGTTTGATAGGAAGGATGAGTCTTATTGTTCTGTAGTACACATAAGGTAATTATAGTCTGTGACAATTTAGCATGTGTTTCAAAATAACAATAAGACTCTGGAGGTTTCCAGCACATAGAAAGGACAAATATTTGAGGAGATGGAAATGCTAATTACTCTGATTTTATCATTATACACTGTATACATGTACTGAATTAGCATACTGCATTATACATATAATAGATAATATATAAATATATAATTTAAAAATTAAAACAATAAGAATAACAGTAAAATAAAAATTATAGTTGAAATTAGTAAAAATGTTTGAAATCATTTTTAATTTTGGCATATACTAAACTATAGAATAGAAAAAATACATATTTAAATAAGTTTAATTAAATTAGTTTAAATAGTTTTTTTCCTATACAATCAGATGCGAGCATTTACAATTTAAAAGACAAAACAAAAATGCATCAAAATATAACATTAAGAAAAAGGAAATGACACCTGCTAGTGGTCTAACAGCTAAAATATAACTATTGCTAACATACTGATGTTATTTATTATAAGTACTTTTTAAATTTTTTTTTAATTGGTGCATTGTAATCATACATCTTTGTTAGGTACAGGCTGGTAAAGGAATACATGCACACATTTCTTTATGATTTGTTGGCTTTATCAGTGTTAATAGGTTCCTAGAAGGCCCAGTTATTATTTGTTTTATCTCATTTATTTTTTTTAAATATTTTTAATTGGTGCATTGTAATCTTTGTGACGTACAAGCTAGTACATGCATACACACATCTCTCATTTAACTCTTCCCCAATTCCTTCCCCAATTATCTTATATTGCCTACATACTTTTAAGAAAAATACATTTTTATTTTATTATGGTTTCTGAATTTTCACACAAAACAATGCTATTAATTGATTATATTTGACATTTAATTTTATAGTTGAGGTGATTTTTAGTTTCTATAAAATACTCACATGGGTATGCTTCCCTAGTCTCATTTAACTTACATCTTAAACTTCTCACTGTGTTGTGTGTATTTATGTATATGTACTTCTTTTTTTTTTTTTTTAACAATTGTGACGTGGTATTCAATGCAATAGTTTGTGAGAAATTAAACCATTCTTTTGAGATGTTTACCTCCATATGAAAAAAAGTCAGCTTCTTAATTGGGACCTATATTTACTGTCCAATAACAATAATTCTTCTAGATCTCAATATATCTGGGGATTTTGTGAACACTAATATTAAAACTGAAAAATGATTGGCACACTGTCTCAGTTAATATACATATTTGCCATTGACTTTTCTAAAACTGGCAACTTGAAGAATTCTAATAACCATATATAAGTAGAGCAAGCATATTGTTGAAATCACATTGTTATACTAATGAAAATTAAAATTTGAAGTGGTTTGCTTTATTAAAACAAACATCCATCCTTTCAAATTCTTTTAAGTTCTTATTGGTCTTCTAATTTTGATATGAGTATTTATAGCATATTTCTATTTCAACTATATCTAGAAAGTGTTAATTCTCTTGCTGGATATTTTTACTTGTTTTATTATCCTAAACTTATTAGCTAGATCCTCATCTATTCCCATAGATCTCCTTCCAGATACTAGATGAAAGGAAAAATTTGAATATACAATGAAGGACCCATACTGAGATTAGATTACATTTTTCCTGAAGGAATAAGACACAGGGAAGGAAGTTTTAATTCTAGAAATGGGTATTTAGTCCAGTGGTTCATTTTCAGTAGAATTATAATAAAAAGTTATGACACAATGAAAATCAGGTGACATGTACTCCACATTTCTCTTAATTCACACTTTGTTTCAAGAGTAATTATAAAAGCAAGTATTCCACATTTTTTGTTAGTTCAAACCATATAATTATATTGATATAACTCCAAAATAACTAAAAATTCTATGTATGTCCCAACTTTTCTAGTGTAGAAAAATTGTATTCAACCAGACTATTTTATTCTATTCAAGTTATATAGCTTCTGTGAATTATATTTAGAATAATATTCTGAAGAGATTTGATGAGAAACTTGAAATTCATTCAGTCATATGGCTTTTATTTTTATTCTTTCATTTCAGCCAAAATTGCAGAAAATTTTAAAACACAGAACTGGATTGTAGACTCATATTTTTATTCTAAAAGTTAAAGCATATTTATACACAGAGATCGGCATGAATTGGACTGCGAGTTATTTCTTTACTACAGTTGAAGTTTATTCTTCCAGATTAGAACTCTGTTGCTTGTGGAGAACAGTTAACATCTTCCTACAAAGGAGAAAAACTGGCTCACTCTAGATTGTGATGAACTGTAGGTAATCTCTTAAAATATTCTATAAGCTATTAGTATTTTAGGAATCATAGTCATATATATTGCTAAGCAGTGTATACAGTCTAAGTAAACATAAAGTTCTGAAACTGGTAATTTTCTGTATGATGAGAATCATATCTGCAGCTTCTGCTCATCAAATTATACACAGAAGTGGGAGATACTTAACATATTCTCCACATGCCTAGTTAAGAGTATATGTTGCATCTACTGAATCAATAATGCCTAACATTAGCTGGGCATGGTGGCAAATGACTGTAACCTCAGTATTTGGAAGACTGAGACAGGAAGATCATGGGTTCAAGGACAGCCTCAGGAATGTAGCAAGACCTTCAACAACTTAGCAAGACCCTGTTTCAAAGTAAAATAAATAAAACTAGGCTAGGTGGAAGTGGTTCAGAGATAGAATGCCCCAGTGTTAAATTCCAAATACCACCTAGAAATAATAATGATAGTAACAATATCTAATATTAGCAAATTTAATGACTGGGCAAGTTAAAAGCACATTTCTATAGGTCTATACAAAGTGCTGCTGAAATGAAGAATCTCTTAATAATCAGAATTAATCTGAGAATTAGGAAGTCTATAGATTGACACAGCCAAGAATTTATATTCAATAGAAATTAGAGTAAAACATTCCAGAGCCCACTTCACTAACTATTTAAACTATTTATCAGTAAGGTGACTAGCTCTGAGTTATATATAGGCCTGACTGGAATTAAGGAATTATACTATTTTCACTATCTTTACCAGGATTTGGCAGGTGTTCTGAATATGTCCTTTAATTTCCTTTCTTGAATATATTTATGCCAAGATGATACTAAGCTACAGTGTTTTTCACAATTGATTAGGGAAAATGCCTTCAAAAGATTTTTCATAAGAATTATAAAATGATGAGGTGATATTTTCCAGGTGGAAATGAAAAGTTATGACTAATGCTTTCAACAGATACTGGTTTTTAAAAACTACTTTTGAACTTCAACTGGCATTTAAATAGAAATTCTACAAATATCAAGTCAGATACTACCAAAAGTACTTTCAAAGATGTGTTAATGCTGTCAAAAAATGATTTAGATATGTATTGCTTCTTTTCTTCATAGTTCTACAGAAAATGTAAGTTAACCTTTTTTCAAGAGCTTCTGAGATTTTGTTACAGGAGAAAAAAACAAAAAACAAAAAACTGGGATGCAAGAACTGTCAATCAGGAATGTTGATTGCTACGCTGACTGCAACATACAAGTATTCCTAACAATGTTTGTAGTGTTCCATCTATACACTTTACTTGTCAACAAATATTACCACCCTCCAGCATGTGAAAGGCTGCTGGTGTCTGAGACTTTGGATAAAAATACTTGACTTTCCATATTGTCCCAAGGTACACATGTTTGCATCATTATGACTGACTGAAGCAAGACTTCCATTATGGAACCACTTAAAAAAAAACAATTATAGATATTAATGCAAACAAAAATCAAGGATAATACTATTCTCTTTAGAATAAAAGAATGGTGAAAAAGTCAATGGATTTGGGGGAGCATATAGGGTGCAAATCATGTGTCAATATTAATTTTGCCAGTTTTAATTTTTCTGACTTTGAACTTTCCATGCAAATTTGCAGTTGAGGAATTTTTTTTTTTTTTTTTTTTGCGGTACCGGGGATTGAACTCAGGGGCATTCTACCTCCGAGCTATACCCCCAGCCCTATTTTTTATTCTTTATTTTGAAACCGAGTCTCACTAAGTTGCAGAGTGCCTCACTAGCAGTTGGGGATTTTGAAGAAAACATTTCATAAATTGTAAGTGAAAGACAAAACTACGTGTTACTATTTATAGTTGCAAGTATAATTATTAAAGACACAGATTGTTAACTCTCCCTTACCACTACAGGATGCTCTGAAGCATAGTTTATTCTAATTACTAAAAGACTTTGTAATATAGTATATCTGTGCTGAAATGTCTCCACCAGCTCAGAAACCTTTAAGTGCCTAATGAAGCATATCACAGATTCCTTAATTCCTTAATTTAGCACTTGAGGCCATTTATCATATGTTATTGACATGCATTTTCCTATTTAACACCCACAATTTACCATTTGCTTGATCCTTTCAAACCAGATTTTAAAAAATTCTTTTAAGTATGGATTATTACTTTTATGAATTTTCCTCACCCTGCCCCCTTTGGTTGTAATTTCTTTCTCAGATTATTCTCCTTTCTCCGGAAGCTTCCATATCCTCTAATCATAACCTACCACTAAAATATCCAGTATGCTTACTAATGCACTTCAGTGTAAATGAGATGTGTTTTATGCAGGTTAACAAACATGATGTGTTCTACTATGTGGAAGATCCATGCCAGATAATTGGAAAAAATGCATTACTATTTAGCAAATGGTTGTTTAGAAAGTCAAATATTTAAATGAGCAAATGAAACCTCATGATTTGTATGTTCTCATGTTTTTATACAGATATAGAAATGCATACTCAAAACTTACTTTTAATATTTCAAAAAATTGTGTACCTCCCCATACATATGCATGCAAACATATTTCTTTTGTTTTCACTTGGTATTTCAAAGAGAAGAATCACATAGTACCATACATAAGCAGATAACTTCTTAGAAAAAGACATAATTTACAAAAAAAATTATAGTTTTTCTTGATCAATAGCTACTTTTCCCACCTTGTTACTACCACAGTGTGGCAGAGAGAAAAAAATGAAGGAATTATTTTAGTGTACCACAATGTGAAAATGAAGCCATCATATGAGTGTATGAAATGAAGAATTGGAGCCCTCAGGAATAAGGTGCCTTCAAGGAAAGGGAATGAGTCTTATTTTTCTAGCAAAAATATCTGAATATCATATTTTGTATTAACCAATTGGTAGAAGTATTTAATAAAAGTCTGATTTTAATTGTATCTTTATTAAATATAACCATAGCAACAATTAAAAGGCTGATGAAATTGGATGTGTAATATATATAATTTTTTCAGTAAATAATGATGATAAGATTCATCATTAGTTGACCCTATATAAAATTTGAACTTTATAATAGTTGATAAAATAGATAATATTACATTCATTTTACACATAAAAATTAAGGCTTAGGTTAATTGACTTGTTGACTGTCTTAAGGGTTTTTTGTTTTGTTTTGTTTTTAATTGTTTTTGTTCTGTTTTGGTTTTTGGTGAGCTACATCCTAGCCTTATTTTATTTTTTGTTTTGAAACAGGGATTTCCCAAGCTGCTAGAAGTCTCACTATTTCTGAAACTGTCCTCAAAGTTGTAATCATACTATCTCAGCCTCACAGGTTCTAATATTACAGGAGTGAACTATCATGTCCAGCTGACTGCATAAGTTTATAAGTGACAATGTCAGTTTCAAAGCCTTAGAAATCTATTCTACATCTTTTTTTCCATCCATTCCGTTTCTTCTAAAATATAAAGTAAATGCATAGTCAGTGTGGTAGCTTGTAATCCTAGTACTTGGGAGGCTGAGACAGGAGGATTGCAGGTTTGAGGACCATCAATTTAGTGAGTCTCTCAGCAACCTAATGAGACCTTGTTTCCAAATAAAAAATAAAATAGGTCTGGGGGTATAGTTAAAGGTAGAATGCCTTTGGGTTCAGTTCCCAGTACCACAAATAAAATAAAATAAATAAATAAAATGTGTATAAAATGAATTTATACTGAGACCTGTGTGTATATATGCCTCTACCAGCTTGTACCTCACAAAGATGTATGATTACAATGCACTAATAAAATAAAAATAAAATGAAGAAATGCAAATGAAAAAATGTGTTAAATTTGAAAACTAAATATTATTATTATTATTATTATTATTATTATTATTATTATTATTATTTTGTACCAGGGATTGAACTCAGGGGCATTCTACCTCCAAACTATACCCCCAGCCCTATTTTGTATTCTTTATTTTGAAACAGGGTCTCACTAAGTTGCAGAGTGCCTCACTAAGTAGCTGAGGCTGGCCGCGAACCCGGATCCTCCAGTCTCAGCCTCCCAAATGCTGGGATTACAAACATGCGCCAACATGCCCGACTGAAAACTAAATATTATTAAAGAGTCAGTGGTGTACTATGAGGTATGTCTATAGACATGTTAGACAAGAGAAATTCAGTAACTGTCAAATCAGTTAGTACAATACAAAGTACTTACATGACAGTAATATTGACAGTTGCCAAAGTGCCACTCAAGAAATTAAACTAGAAAGGCCTTAAAACTTCAGACTTCTATCGAGAAACAAAATTAATAGACTTTTTTATTTGCTTGTGTTTATCATATATTGTATTCTTTTATAAATTTTTGAAGGCGTGGACCATGAATTATTTAATCTTAGAATTTTCTCACCAAGATTTTTAATAAAATTTGGGAATACAAACAGGAATTAATACATAAGGCATAATAGTCTTGGTTACTTTGAATCTGGCAAGATTTCTGTCTCTATGTGTGTGTGTATTTATAAGCCATAGCTGATAAAAGAGTGCTAAATAATAGGCAAAATAGTTCAATAGGTATTCATTAGAGAGGGTAAGCAAGCACATAAGAAGATACTGAATACCATTAGTTATAAGGGAAGAATATATTGAAACCACTATGAGATACCACTGCATACTTTTTTAGAGAGGAAGAACAAAACAACAAAGTACTACCAGCAATACTAAGTGTGGTGATAATGTAAAGTAACAACTCTCAGATATTGCAGGTATTTTCATATATTGCATTAAAATTGTACAGCTACATTGACAAACATAATTTGTCATTGTATAGTTGCTTTGACAAATATAATTTGTCAATGTATAATTAAAAATAAAAAATAAATAAAGAAAATCACTCTGGCAGTCTCTTTATATAGTTAAATATGTACTTACCATATGACTCTGTAATCCCACCTCTAGTTGCATATCTAAAATAAATCAAACTTTGTGCCACAGAAAAGTCATTAAGCAAAGGTTTCTAATAATTTTACTTAAGTTGACAAAATTTAAAAAATAATATAAACTGATGAATGGATTAACAAATTGTGAAGTAACTATAGAATGGGATATTACTGAGCAGTACTAAAAAATGCTAACATTTGTTAATTGACTAAATGAATAAATTAGACTAATTAAGAAAGCAAAACTCAAAACGCTGCACACTGTATTTTGTTTCAGTCTTTTTTGAAAACACAAAACTGTAGGAGCAGAACACTTATTAACTTTTTATAGAAACCATGTATGAAATTTAATGCAAATAAACTGGGGAGCATTTATTTTGGTTATGAAACATTCACTATCTTGACTATTTTAATAATTATATGACAGTATGTCTCTAAAATCACTTAACTCCACACTAAATTCTATAATTTTCACTCCATGTAAATTATTCAACTTGTAAAATGTATTAATTTTTACTTATGTTGAAATTAGTGGTGCTTAGAAGTAAGTAATGCCATTATATGCAATGTTTATTCCTTCATGAACTTCATATATATATATATATATATATATATATATATATATATATATATCCCCAGTTTGATTTTATTTCTTATTTAGAAACAGGATCTCATTAGGTTGATGAAAGTCTCACTACTTGCTGAGGCTGTCCTCGAACCTACGATGTTCCTGCCTCAGCCTCCCAGTTACTGGGATTACAAGCATGTGCCACCACACTTGGTTCTCTAATTTTTAGTACATTTTTAGGAATGTTAAAAATATGTAAATAAATGATAGTTTTAAAGTTTTAAAAAGTATTAGTTTTTTGAGGGGTCATAATTAGCATTTGAAAATATTTTCAACCAGAGCTTATAGTGCTATTGATGGCATATCGATGTCCAATTGTTCCAGAACCATTGGTGAAGAGTGTCCTTTCTTTATCAAATTGCCTTTCTCCTTTGAACTGCCTTTGCCCTATTTCCAAAAATCAATTGACTCAATTCCTTTTTATTGATGTGTTTTTCTTCTTTCTCCTATGCAATATTGTCATTATTAATATATATGGTATTTCTATAAAAAAATCAGATATGGTGCTATTTCAATTTTATTCCTTTTCCAAAAATATTTTATCTTCTTCAATTTTCCAAACAAACTTAAAACCATCTTATGGAATACTACAAAAATACTGTCCAGCTTTGACTGAGAATTCATAGACTTTACAGGTCAACGTGGAGTAAAGTGACCACATTGAATCTTCCAAACCATGGACAAACTATCCCTTCACCCATTTAGATCTTCATTGGCTTCACTCATGATGCTTTTTAGTTTGTATCAACTATATATTGCAATTATTTTGTTATATTTACAGGTATGAATTTTAATTTTGATACTACTTTAAATATTTTAAAATGGTTTCAAATTATTCATTACTTTTTTTTTTTTTTTGCGGTACTGGGGATTGAACTCAGGGGCATTCAACCTTCAAGCTATACCCTCAGCCCTATTTTTTACTTTATTTTGAAACCGGGTCTCACTAAGTTGGAGAGTGCCTCACTAGATAGCTGAGGCTGGCCACGAACCTGGATCCTCTGGTCTCAGCCTCCCGAATGCTGGGATTACAAGCGTGCGCCACCACGCCCGGCTTATTCATTACTATTGTATAGAAATAAATTTAGTTTTGTTTTCTGTTCTTTTGAGTAGATACCCAGAAGTGGTATTGCTGGATCATATGGTAGGTTCATTCCCATTCATCTGAGGATCCTCCATACTGTTTTCCAAAGTGGTTGCACCATCTGCAATCTCACTAACAATGTATTAGGGTTCCCACTCCTCAACACCCCCATCAGCATTTGCTGTTGTTTGTGTTTTTGATGATTGCCTTTCTAATTGGGGTTAGGTAAAATCTCAAGGTAGTTTTGATTTGCATCTCTCTGATGGCTAATGACAATGAACATTTCCTCATACATTTATTGGCCATTTGTATTTCTTCTTTGGTAAAGTGTCTATTCAGATCCTTTGCCCATTTTTAGATTGGGTTGCTTTCTTAACTACAAGTTTCTTGAGTTTTCTATATATTCTAGATATTTGTCTTCTATCGAAGGAGTAAGTGGCAAAAAAATTTCTCCCACTCTGTGGACTCTATTGAGGTTCTTGATAGTTTCCTTTGCTATATAGAAGCTCTTCAGTTTAATGCAATCCCATGTATTTATCTTCCTTTGAGTTGCTTGTGCCTTATCAGAAAGATGCATGTGCATCTATGTCTATAGTCACATAATTCACAATTGCCAAACTATGGAACAAGCCAAGATGTCCTTCAACAGAAGAATGGATTACAAAACTATAGGATATGTACACAATGGAATTTTACTCATCCATAAAGAAGAACAAAATCATGTCATTTTCAGGGAAATGGATGGAACTGGAAAACATTATGCTAAGTGAGATTACTCAGTCACAAAAAGTAAAAAATTGTATACTCTTCCTAATATGTGGAAGCTAGGGAGAAAGTAGGACATAAGAGGGACTCTATACGAAGAAGGGGAAACCTTAGATGAGCAAATAAGATGACTTAAATGAAGGTGATGGGGAAAGAGGAGGGAAACACCCTAATGCACATGATGTATTTTCACAAACATATCAAAGACAATCACTAAACTAAACTTGAGAAGGAGGGAGGGCAAGGGATGGGGAGGTGAATTGGGGAAGGGTTAAATGAGAAATGTGTGCATGTATGCCTTTTTCAGCTTGTACCTAACAAAGATGTATGATTACCAATGCACCAATAAAAAAAATAAATAAATTTAATTTTGTACTTTAACTGAAACCTATCATCTTATCAAATAATATTAGTGCTAAGCTTGCCTATTTTTTTTTCATAGATTCTTTTGGTGTTTCTACTTAAACAATCATGTCTACAAAAAGAAATATTTTCATTTCTTCTACCTCAGTATAAATATTTTTTATTCCTTTGTTTTTGGAGTACTTAAAATTGAACCCAGTGGCAGTCTACCTTTGAGCTACAACTCCAGCTTTCTTTCTTTCATTTATTTATTACTTTTAAAAGACATTTATTCAGCATCATTATCAGACTATTACATTTAGCAGTCAACAACATGGGTGCAAAAAAAAATCTACATTAAAACCTTTTTGTTAAAATGCTTTACACTTTCCACAGAACGGAAACTTAAATAACCTGTTATACAATTAGTCACAAATACAGTCCTTGAGGTTTTTTGTTTTGTTTTGTTTTTGTTTTGTTTTGTTTTCTCATACACATGAATATTGTCCAAACCAGGTCTTCTCTGTAGTAGCTAGGCCTTGCCACCACTGTACTTGGCTGAGTTCACAACTCTGTTGTAAACTGTAGCTTCTCTGTCACTTATCTGACTGTCCTCTCCTACTAAGTTTTGTTTCCTGACAGTAATTAAAACCTTCTGCCACGTGGTGGCACACGCTTGTAATCCCAGCATTTGGGAGGCTGAGACCAGAGGATCCGGTTTCGAGGGCAGCCTCAGCTACCTAGTGAGGCACTCCACAATTTAGTGAGACCCTGTTTCAAAATAAAGAATAAAAAATAAGGCTGGGGGTATAGCTTGGAGGTAGAATGCCTCTGAGTTCAATCCCCAGTACCGCAAAAAAAAAAAAAAAACACAAAAACACAAAAAACAAAAACAAAACCAAAAACCTTCTGCCACAGGCATAGCTATGGCTGCTCCTAGAATCACCATAGCCACCTTGGTTTCATAATTTTGCAAAATATTGGCCTCCACCACCATGGGGGCCTGGGCTTCTGCCTCCAAAATTTTCTTCCTTCATGTGTCCAAAATTTCAAGATTAATTGTTGTAATTGCCAAAATCATTGTAGTGCTGCCACCTCCAAAATTGCTTCATCATTCCCGAACCCATTGTAGCCATTCCCACTGCCACTATATCCACCGCTGCCACCAAGACCACTGAAATGTCTTTCACGACCAAAATTGTCATTGCCACCTCCTCTACCTCAACCAAAGTTTCTAGAACCATTTGGACCTCTTTGGCTAGAGGAAGCACTAGCCATCTCTTGCTTTGACAGGACTTTCCTCGCTTCACAGTTGTGACTATTCATAATATGATATTTCTTTCTTTCTTTTTTTTTTTTTTGCGGTACTAGGGGTTGAACCCAGGGGCATTCTACCTCTGAGCTACATCCCTAGCCCCATTTTTTTATTCTTTATTTTTTTGAAACTGGGTCTCACTGAGTTGCCAAGAGCCCCACTAAGCAGCTGAGGCTGGCAGCAAACTTGGATCCTCTGGTCTCAGCCTCCCAAGTACTGGCATTACAAGCGTGCACCCCCATGCTTGGCTCACAATATGATATTTCTGAATGACAATCTTATCCACAGAGTCATGGCCATCAAAAGTTACAAAAGCAAACTCTTCTTTTTCTCAGTGCCTGGGTCGCTGAGGAAACTTCGTAAAAGTCTCTCTTACTACTATTGTCATGTCTAAGAGTCTCCTAAAAATCCTGAACAGCTGCAGAAGCTGTTCATCGGAGGGCTGAGCTTTGAAACAACTGATGAGAGTCAGAGAAGTCATTTTGAGCAATGAGGAACACTCATGGACTGTTTGGTAATGAGAGATCCAAACACCAATGGCTCCAGGAGCTTTGAGTTTGTCACTTACACTTACTGTGGGGGAGGTGGATGCAGCCATGAATGCAAGACCACATAAAGTGGATGGAAGAGTTGTGGAACCAAAGAGAGCAGTCTCAAGAGAAGATCTTTGAAGACCAGGGGCCCATTTAACTGTGAAAAAGTTCCTTGTTGGTGGCATTAAAGAAGACATTGAGGAAAATCACCTAAGATTATTTTGAACAGTATATCATATTTATTTATGTAAATATTTGAATTTACTTTATTTTAATTTATTTTTATACTTTTGTTGGTGTATTATAGTTCATTTTTTTTAAATTTTGAAACAGGATTTTGACAAGTTCCTGAAGGCCTCATTAAGTTGCTGGGAATGACCTTGGATCTATGATCCTCTTGTGTCACCCTCCTGAGTCCTGGAAGGACTGTATTATAGGCGTGCATCAACATACTTTTTCTCTTTCTTGTCTTCACTTGCTGAATTTTATAATATCCACTCCCACTTCTTCACTTGCTGAATTTTATAATATCCACTCCCACTTTATGGAGTCAAAATGAGGCAAACTAGTTGAGATAAGTTGCTAAGAAATATGTGGCTAGCACATGAAACACTTTCTTAGCTCTATCTGACATCAAAGTCTTTATTTTTCCATACATAAGAACCAATATAGGACCAATTACCTTTTCTATATAATTTCCAAGATGTTAATACATAGATTACTTTAAAATTATTTTGCTAGTGAGTAGTTATTTTACACACTTTGTAAACATTTGGCCAGAATATTAAGTAATTCATCTCAAAACATTAAAATTAATCCTCAGACTTTAACAATTTTTGCAAACTTGATATAAGACAGAGTAAGGTATAACTTCAATCAAAATGATGATTAACTAAAATTAAAATATGTAATAATGTTTATAAATTAATGATAAGTGTCAAAGATTGAGCAGTTTGAAAGCAGCAGAAGTATTAAATAGTCTTGGGGAGTTGTTTAAGAGTATTTTGCAACTGTTTATTTTACATTCGGTTAAAATCAATGCATATATATGCAATTAGTAGGTTTGTCTACTATGTCTCCTCATTCTTAATTACTGTTTTTCCCTCATTACATTTTATTATTGCACATTTAACTGTATGTGGAAAAAAAAGAAATCCTTTGGTCATAAACAGAAAGATGCAGAATTCTAAATTGAAGACAACTTCAGTGATAGAAAAAGTTATGTTGTGTGAAAAGTTGAGGAAATTCAGCTATGCACAAAATATCAACCTTAGCATTTCTGCAGAATATTTTATCCATAAAAAATCATACTATGAGAAATGTTTAAATTGAATATTTTCTATATTTAAATTATTTTTCTAAAATAATATAAATTAAAACATTATTGTCTTGCTCATTTAACTAGTAAGAATTTGATTTATGAATTTTTATTATGGTAATATAAAAATTATTTTATCATCATCACATCAAAATGTATTTTCAAAATACATTTATACTAATAGTGACAATTTAAAATTACAAAGCATTTCTGCTTTTAATTAAAAAGAACCTTTTACATAATGAGTTACAGTAAGTTTTGAAATGTATGGGGCTTACAATCTGAATTCATGTTTTGTATCAACAAAGAAAATACCTTAAATGAGTTGATTTTCTTCTAAGTAACTTTAGAAAAAATCATCTGGAGAGTTCTAAATTTTTATACCAAAATGATGCTCTAAATTTTACATCTGTTTGTAAAAGACAAACAAAAGACTTCAAAGTGATGTGCTTTCATTATATCTATTTCCACCCACCAGAACATTATCTACATTTTTATGATAAAGCTAGTTTCTTTTTGATGGTTTATATGGTACAGATATCTATTTGAAAGCTTTTAGAAAAATCAAATTACATTGAATTAATCTTTTGTATCACTGGCAAGAATTAGTAAATCTTCAATTGGTAGGCTGTTTATATTTGTTTCTATAATCACAAGATGACTTCAAAGCTGTATCTGTTGATTTTAATTCCCAGTTTTTTCTTGCAAGATGTTATAGGGGGTGGAAACTAAATTGAAATTCATTATATAAACATGAGAGGCAATTGTTTGCATTTTCATTATATTATATTAATTATATATAATCACATATGCTGAAGTATAGAAGTGGTAGATTCCCGGAGTATACTTAGTACGCTGAGGGAAAAATCTGTCTTATGTTGAAATTAAGAAAGAACTAATATGCTTATATTTTCAACTCTAGTTATTCTAATATTTATTAACAGTATTCATGTATAGAGTGAAATATTTATTAACAATACTCATGTATTGAGTGAATTAGTTGACAAGAAAAGAGGAAATGACATTAGAAAGAATAAGAGGAAAAATAGAACAAAAATAAATTTCAGTAGTCATTTTTTTTTTCAGTTTCTTCTTTTGGAATACACTCTCTTTCCACGTGATGATTATTTAACCCCTCAGGTAACCAGTGACATTTGTGACTTGTTACTTTTGCCATAGAGCAGGCAAAGTTACTTCTTAAAAATATGTTAGCTTCTATTACTGTTCTGTGTAAAATTCACCATTTAGTATTTCTCTATGGTTTTCTTGACACTCTTTCTTTCATTCCCAGCTTTATCTCATACCTCTAACTTTGTGATCCTCTCCTTCAAAATACTTCTCATAACTGGGTTGTTCAAATGACTCATCTCTTTCCTACCTCCTTGGTGGCAATAATTCTTTCTGTCTCTTTCTACTCATCTCCATGTGGCTGATTCCTTTAGATAATTCAGATCTCAATTTATTTGTGACCTCTTCAGATAACCTTCACCCACCATGGATAGTGAGCATCGTGGTTACTGTGAAAACTGAAATTTCTTTTTCTATTTTAAATTACTAATAATTTTAGTACCTATTCATACTTTATGGAAATTTGACTCCACTCTAAAAAAGATGTTTTTCTAAATGCATCATAATTATACCAACTTCTCACCACAGTCATTCTTTTTGAGATAAGGATATACCCCAGTTCAGACTCATTTGATCCAGGCAAATACATGTTCAGATCTTCATGGACATTAGTTTATTAATATTTGGAAGGAGTCAGGTGTGGTGGTACATGGCTGCAATCCCAGCACTTGAAAGGCAAAAACAGAAGGATCACAGTTTTGACACCAGCCACAGCAATGTAGTGAGACTCTCACAAACCCAGTAGGACCTTGTTCAAAACAAAAATTAAAAATAAAAAAGGAATGGGAGGGTAGCTCAAAAGTAGAATGCCCCTGTAGACTTCCAGAAACAATTTGATAGGACTATGTGTCTGATTGAGAGGTCACTTTAAGATGGTGATAATAATCTAGGCCTTTGTGACTATAATTGAACTGCTGATTCCTAAGCAATCTCCAAGCCCACCCTCCCTTTAGAACTGGTATCCTTATTTTTACTTGCATCTTTATTTCATAGAAATGAATGCATCTTAGTGATATGCATCTATCTTATTTATTGTCACTAAAGTTTAGTGACGTTCTATACAATTCCCTCATTTTTTTTCTACCTTGAATTTACGAATATCAAAAATTTCATTTTATTTCCTTAAATGTTTACTTAGATACACCAAAGAATAAAAATGTTAAAGAAAAACAGTTGTTTATCTTTTTTTAATTTCTTTTTGACTGTACTTAAAACCCTGTATTGCAAATAGTAACTAAAAATATTTTTCTGTTGAATGAATTACTGATGAAAATGGCTATACTTAATAAGTAGACCTCAGAGTTAACTTGTTTATATCAGATTTATTAAGCTGTGTCTCGTCAACTCTTGACAGAAACCTTGAAAACAAAAGAATACTCTCACAAGGTTTCAAATGTTACATTGCATCTTTATTTTTTTAACCATCTTGCCTTACTACATCTCATTAAACTGGCCCTATTCATTTCAGTTACTCTTTGTTTAGTTTGTACTTCACTATTAAACAGGCCTTTGACCAGTGCCTGCGATTTTCTTCAAACTCTCTCAGCACAGTTCCACACTTGCATCACCACCACCACTCTTTCCTGAATTCCCATAACCATGAACTATTCCCAAGTGAATGCACCATGAACATCTATTGGCACATATTCTTAAATGAAGGTATTCTGCCTATCTAGTCTTGTCTCTAATTTTTATTCAGTGGAATTTGAGATGTAAAGACTTGAGACAAAATAGTTTCTTTGGACTGTTAAGAGAAGATGAGAAAATAAAAGATGGAAAGAAGCTTGCATGTTTAAACTGCTGAGTGTTATTCAACTTTTGAGTGTTTACTACCATTTCCCTTCCATTTGAGAGTCATTAAAAATTAGATAGTAAAATCAACCTGGTCTCTGCTGCAATTATTTTCAACTTTATGACGTGTAGGTCAACTTTGTTCTGATATAGTTTGTATTTACATGGTTTGGATTTAGAATATCCCCCTATTCTTCATAAAAACAAAGTAGCAATGTTGGGAGCTGGGCATGGTTGCAAAGCGTAGGTCCCTGTGGGAGTGGCCTTGGGGGTTATATAGTCTTCTCCTCTCCCTTGCTATCTCTCTTTTTCAAACCTTCATTACATGAGAAGAGCCTTGTGCTCTCTGTCTCTGCTTCCTGCAGAGAGATGTCTGCCCCATCATCTGCAGATATCTCCAAAACTATGTATAAATACATTTTTTCTTCCTCTAAGCTGTGTTTTCAGTTGTTTGGAATTATGATAGTAAGAATGTTGACTAAGACACATATTATATATACATACTAAATAAATGCACACATGTATTTTAAACATTTAAATATGCATGAATATATGCATATATACAAATCTTTCTATATAAACACATGTGCACATCTATATACAAATTGTATTGAAGGGAAAATATATGACTAACACCTATGTTTGCATCCTCAAAATACATTGCAAAGTATCTTTTAGAATAAACATATGTGGTTTCTTCAGGACAGTAGTGGAACAAAATAAGAATTGAAGAATGGCACAAGTTCTGCTTTTATTGTGTGTGTTACTGGAAAAATAGCTTTCTGTGCATTATGATACTCACCTACAGAGTAGGAGTAATATTGACATATATGTCAAAGTATTTTCAAAAGGAATAAATGGGAGATATAGTACTGTATAGTTTTTAACAATAAAGGAAAATCAGTCATCTCCTTAGTTATATTAACTTATTTGCCCACTATACAATGTTAGGAAACTTAAGCTTTTATATTGTGATTACTTTCATTAATAACAGTATAATAAATACTTAATAATTTTGACCTGATGCATACAGAACACTTAGAATACCTGCTCATCTATATTAAAAATCAAAGTACAATATTATTTGTAATTTTTATCCACTTTGCTAAGTTGTTTTGAATATTTGACTCATGGCTGTAATGTTCCCAGATTCTAGCTGTGTTCATACTAGGATTGCAATAAAAAGATACTATTTTTTTCTATTTTTTTTTGTGGTACTGGGGATTGAACTCAGGGTCACCCTACCTCTGAGCTATACCCTCAACCCTATTTTTTATTCTTTATTTTGAAACCGAGTCTCACTAAGTTGCAGAATGCCTCACTAAGTAGCTGAGGCTGGCTGCGAACCTGGATCCTCCGGTCTCAGCCTACTCTAGACCTGACATACATATACTTAAAGAAGAACCTTAAATATTTTCATGTATACATATATATATATATGTATATATATGTATGCACATACATATATATGCATTGTAATCATACTTATTAATGAGGTACAAGATAGTAGAGGCATATATGCACACATTACTCATTAAGTCCTTCCCAATTCCCACTGTTCCCTCCCGCCTCCCTCCTTCTCATGTTCAGCTTAGTGATATGTTTGTGATTGTATATCATGGCCTTAGGGAGTTTCCCTCTTCCACCTCACTTTACTTTCAGTTAGGTCGCTTTCACCTTCTTTGCTCATCTAAGGTTTCTCCTTACTTGTCTAGAGTCCCTCCTATGACCCACTTTCTCCCTAGCTTCCACATATTAGGGAGAGCAAATGATTTCTTTTTCTGACTGACAAATCTCACTTAGCATAATGTTCCACAGTTCCATCTATTTCCCTGCAAATGACATGATTTTGTTCTTTTTTATGTCTGAGTAAAATTCCATTGTGTACATATCTCATAGTTTTGAAATCCATTCATCTGTTGATAGACATCTTGGCTGGTTCCATAGTTAGGCAACTGTGAATTGTGTAGATATCAACATAGATACCCATGCATTAGTCTCGTACTTTGGTTTCCATTCTTTTGGGTAGATGCCCAGAAGTGGTATTGCTGGATCATATGATAGATTTGTTCCCATTCATCTGAGGATCCTCCATACTGTTTTTCAAAGTGGTTGCCCTAACCTGCAATCCCACCAATAATTTTTGGAGTTTTTACTTCTCCACACCCTTAACAGAATTTGCTGTTGTTTGTGTTTTTAATGACTGCCATTCTAATTGAGGTTAGGTGAAATTTCAGGGTAGTTTTGATTTGCATCTCTCTGATATTTTAGTACATTTACTGGCCATTTATAATTCCTCTTTAGTAAAGTGTATAATTAATTCACTTGCCCATTTTTAATTGGGTCATTTTCTTAGCAGTGAGTTTCTTGAGTTCTCTGTATATTCTAGATATTAGTCCTCTATCAGAGCTTTCCTATAAACCAACCATAAGTACACTGAAAATGAAATCCAGAAAATACTGTCACTCACTATATCCCCCTCAAAAATAAAACACTTAGGAGTAAACCTCACCAAAGTTGTAAAAGACTTCTACAAGAATAATTATAAAATATTGAAAAAAGAAATTAAAGATGATCTTAGAAGATGGAAAGATCTTCCATACTCTTGGATAGGCAGAATAAACATCATCAATATTGCCATTCTTCAAAAAATGATATACAGATTCAATACAATACCCATTGAATTACCAAGGTCATTCCTTATAGATATAGAAAAATCAGCCTTTAAATTCATTTGGAACAACAAAAGCCCAGAATTGCCAAAGTAGTTCTCAGCAACAAGAACCATGCAGGAGCATCACAATACCTGATTTCAAACTATATTACAAAGCCACAGTAATAAAAACAGCATGGTATTGGCATACAAACAGACACATCAGACACATAGCCCAGTGAAGCAGAATAGAAGACTCAGAAACAAATTCATATATTTACAGCCAATCTACTTTTTAAAAAGGAGCTGAAAACCTACACTGAAAAAAACAGCCTCTTCAACAAATGGTGTTGACAAAATAGATTAACCATATGCATAATAATGAAAATAAACCCCACTTTCTCACCCAGCACAAGAGTCAATTCATGATGGATCAAAGACCTGGAGTTCAGACAAGAGACCTTGCAGCTACTTAAAGAGGGTACACATAGGTACAGGTAAAAATTTCTCAAAACGACTCCAAAGGCACAAGAACTTAAAAGCAGGGTCAATACATTGGATTACATTAAACTGAAGAGCTTCTATATAGCAAAGAAAACTATCAAGAACATCTAGTGAGAATCAACAGAATAGGAGAAAAATTTAAGCTTTTGTTAATTACAGAAAGATTTTTTGTTTATATTACATCAAATTTTCTCTACTATCAACATTTTATAATTAATTATGCAACACTGATATTGTATTATTAAATAAAGTATACATATATACATACATATGTGTGTTATAATTCATATCTTGCTAGTTTTTATAAAGTCTTCCTTTTCTGTGTCAGGCTACAGTGTTGTATTTATGAATTGTATCACCTTGCCCTCTTGTTGGCTGGGATGGTTTCTTTATTTTTCCCTGTTTTTGATTACTTAGGTTTGAGGAGTACTGCTCAGTTGTTTTGAGAATGTGACTTAATTGAGTTTTATTTCCTGCTTGAAGTGGGATTATGTATTTGGGTTGGGAAAACGGCAAGGTATAAAGCAACAGTTTCATACCATAACATCTGGGGTATATACTCATAACATGACATTGCTTTTTATGTGCAACCTCAAAGTTTTTTGAGAAACCATGTATTAGATTTCCCCTCTGTGAGGGTACTCTTTTGTCTGTTCCCATACAATTCTCTTTGGAAGAAAGTCATCATAAACCAGCACAGGATGTCATTTTTTCTGGATCCTCTCAGCTGATAGCCGATACTGATCTCTTTAATTCTAAACCACTACCAAATGGATCATTTTAGTCTCTATCTCATGACAATTTGTAAATTCCTACTCTGACTGTAAGAATCTAGCATCACTCTTTTATGCTACTTATTTTATTGTAGCATTGTGCATAGTCATGTCTCAATTAACACATACTCCTGTGGAAAATAACATTGTCAGGTAGCATGCATGCTATCTACTGTTGTTTTTCCCTGTGAGTTTACAGACTTCACACATCACTGCTGTTATTAGGTCAACATCTCCTTTTCCACCCCATCAGTGAATTTATTTCTTACATTTGTAAAACAAATTATTTTGTCCAGTCCAGTCATAGAATCCTAGAATCCCTTGACTTTCTAAATTAGTTTTTATTCTAATTGTGCACTGTATTTTTCCATCCATTAGCACTCTTAATAGAATGTTTAGTGACATTATTAAATATTTTTCTTACCTACCTCAATAAACTAGTTTGCTTTGAACAACAAATATAATTTTTCACCACATAGTAATAACTCTGGGTGCAAGATTTTCCTCTTCTGGGTTTAAACTAGGTTATTATTTTTCTTGGCAAGATCTTTAGTTCATTTGGTCTGCTTTGCTAACTCTAGTAGTAACCAATCCTTTATATCTTGTGGCAAACTAAAAAGTCCAATTAGAACTTTTTTTTAAACAAAATGTAGCACTAAACCAAATTTTAAAAGATATTTCTCCAATTGACTGATTTTAGTGTTAGAAATTCCACAGATAGAGTTAGAAAACCAAAAGAATGTTTCTAATAAATATTCTCTGTATGGCTCTAGTTCACTTTAAATAATAAATATTTTTATGAAGGTCTCCTATCAATGACTCTCCAATCTTTTATTATAGTAAAATACAATTAAAATAGTGAACCCTATTTTTACGTGTACACTTAATTGATATTAAATTCATTCAAACTACTGTGCAGCCATAACTTCCATCCATCAACATAACACTTTTCATAAAATAACTAAAATCCTATATAGATTAATCAATAATGCATAATTCCACTGGAGCTTACACTGATCATCCCATGCGTTCCTGTCCCTGTGAATGGTGTGGGGATCCCCACTTGGGTAGGGTGTGGAGTGCTGGAGGTGCTCATTCCACTCCTGGTCTGTAATTCACCAAATTGACAAAATCAAAGACAAAAATCACATGATCATTTCAATTGGTGCTGAAAAAAGCATTTGAGAAGACCCAACACCCATTCCTGTAAAAGCACTGCAGAGAATTGGAATAGAAGGAACATACCTCAACATAATAAAGACAATATACAATAGGTCCATATCCAATATCATATTAAATGGAGAGAAACTGCAAGAGTTCCCACTGAAAACAGGAACAAAACAAGGATGTCCATTATCACCTCTTCTGATCAATATAGTACTTGAGACTCTAGCCAGAGTAATAAGGCAAGAGAAGGAAATCAAAGGGGTAAAAATAGGGAAAGAAGAACTAAAACTATCCCTTTTTGCAGATGACATGATACTATACTTGGAAGACCCAACAAACTAAACCAAAAAACTTATAGAACTGATCAACAAATTCAGTAAAGTGTCCAGATACAAAATCAATCTTAAAAAATCAGAAGCTTTTCTGTATGTCAATGATAAATTCACTGAAAAAGAAATCCAGAAAACAGTTGGAGATCCAAGATGGCGCCTGAGTGAAACAACCTTTCCCAGGCACTGTGATTTTGAACAAAAATTACCATAAAAAGAGCCTTTTAACCGAAGGAAATAACAACGAAAAAAGCGATATTTGAACCTCAACTTTAAAAAAGCCCAGAAGCAGAGCACGTCAACCAAGGAAGCCCACCGCCATGCCCCGGGGCAGGCACCCGGTGCCACGGTGCCAAAGAGGCTGGTTGTGAAGCCAGGATTTGGAGCTGTGGTGATCAACCAGAAGCCACAAGATACAAATTCCACACAGCGACCAGGCAGGCGTGGAGCAAGCACCCCCAGGACAATACACTCTACGCAAGCGGAGACTCCTGAAACAGCTACAATGACTGGAACGTGTGAGACAGGACAAACAATGTAAACCCCTGTGGGTCTGCCCCTCTGCGGGTCTGCGCCCCTGCGGGTCTGCGCCCCTCTGCCGGTCTTCCCCCCTGCGGGTCTGCGCCCCTCCTCGGGGCTGCCCCCCTCCGCGGGGCTGCCCCTGCTGTGCACCTCTGCAAAGAGGGAAAAGTGACTACCTACACAGCAGAGCTTGAAGTAGGGCTGTCGTGGTCACAGTTCCCTGACAGAAGGAAAGTGAACCAGAGGGGATGAAACGTGATTGGGGCAACAAGAGGCGCTGAAAAAAGCCCAAGAGGAAGAGGAGAGACTCCTCGCACCACGAACTGGCAGCCATCTTGCTACCAGCCCTGCCCAGCGAACTTCCTGTCAACTACCCAGATGGTCAGTGATCTCTGGCGCCCCCCAACGGACAGGAGGAGGAACATGCCGAGCAGCATGGATCTGTAAGTCTGCACCCCCAAGGTTTGGGGAACACTATATGAGGGATAGACTTAAACACCCGCCCTTCTAGAGCTTAGGAACATAAGGGTGGAAGAACCCAGTGCACGTAGGGTACCTGGAAAGATCTGGCATTTAGACTGCACACCTGCCAACAGCAAAGGCAGGAAGAGAGACGCAACCAGGCCCTGTGGAGAGCCCAGAGACATAAGCTAACACCAACAAACCCCCCTACTTGCATTGACAGAGAAAATTAAAATCCCAGAGACACACCCAAAAATTTAAGCTTGATATTTATGAACTAGCAGTGTCCGGTTGCTGTTTTTAGACTTTGAGGTCTTTTTTTGTTTGTTTGTTTGTTTTTGTTTATGTTTTTTTTTTAGTATTAAGTTGTATCTGTTTTTACCCTGTTCTTATTTGTATTACCTTGATTCTTTTATGTTTGTTTGGATGATTACTTGCTTTGTAATTACTTGCTTAGGTTGTTGAATCCCCTCCTTATCCTTTCTACAAGCTCCCCCCCCTCCATCTATATTCCTCTCCTTAACACTTTACCTTCTCTCTTTTCTTCTCCTCTTTTTCCTGTTTCAAACCAAGGCCATCTCATACTTCCACACTCAAAACTCTATATTCACTACCAGATTCTCCCGACAGATATAAACTCAAGAGCAAGGGAACCATGGGAAGGAAAAATAACAAAGAAACAATGAGCTAACACAACCCCTCAATAACAGACCTCACCAACCCAAAATGGCAGAGATTACCAGAAGAACAATTCAGATCTCTAATACTAGAAACAATACAGAATTTTCAGAAAGAAAGCGGGGAAAACTGGAAAGAATTAAAGGAGGAAATAAAGGAACAAATAAACAAGAATTCGATGACCTGAAAAGAAACCAAAGAGAAGCATTGAAGGAAGTGAAAGATGAAATAATCGAAATGAAGGCCTCAATACAAACTATAAACAACAGATTAGATCACATGGAAAATAGAATATCACTCCTAGAGGATGACCACTCCAAAAATGAATCTATAGTGCATAACTTAGAAAAAAAATACGACAATATGAACTGGATATGGAAGAGATCTGGGCCAATTTTAAAAGAGCTAATCTAAGAATAATAGGCATAGAAGAGGGATTAGAAGTGGAAACTTATGGAATAAACAATCTCTTCAAAGAAATAATAACAGAGAATTTTCCAAACATAGAAAGAGAAGTCGACACACAGGTTCAGGAAACATACAGAACTCCCTCAAGACAAGACCAAAGAAGAGGTTCACCACGCCACATAGTAATCAAATTGACCAATGTAGAGGCAAAGGAGAGAATCTTAAAGGCAAGGAAAGTAAAAGGCCAAGTGACATTTAGAGGCAAACCAATTAGAATCACTCCAGACCTCCCGAATCAAGTCATGAAAGCCAGGAGAGGCTGGAGTAACATATTCCAAACTCTGAAACAAAATAACTTGCAGCCAAGATTCTCATACCCAGCAAAACTCTCTCTTAAAATTGACAGGGATATAAAAACCTTCCATGACAAATAGAAACTGAAGGAATTTTTGTCTTCCAAACCAGCACTAGAGAAACTGTTTAAAGAGATTACCTACAAAGAAGAACTAACCAGTAAACGTCAGAACCAGAGAAACAATAACTTCCAGGAAGCAAAAAGCTAAGCAAAGAAGAACAAACACTACTGCAAACAGAAATCAAAACTCAAAATGTTAGGTATTAAAAATCACCTCTCAATAATCACACTGAATATAAATGGTCTCAATTAGGCACAGGGTGGCAAAATGCATCAAAACCCAGAATCCATCTATATGCTGCCTGCAAGAAACACACCTTACAAGCAAAGATTGCACAAAGTAAAGGTGAAGTGCTGGAGTAAGGTAATCCATGCCAATGGAACTCGGAGACAAGCAGGAGTAGCAACTATGATATCAGATAAACTAGACTTCAAGCTCAAGCTTACCAGAAGAGACAAAGCAGGTCATTTTTAACTAGTAAAATGAACAATCCAGCAGGAGGAAATAACAATTATCAACATCTATGCTCCAAACATAGGTGCAGCCACTTTCATAAAACAAACTATAAATGAAATAAAGACACACATAGATCCCAATACACTAATACTAGGAGACTTCAATACTCCTCTTACATCTCTAGATCGCTCCTCAAAACAAAAGGTCAGCAGAGACGCCTCAGACCTAAAGGATACCATAAACCAAATGGACCTATTAGAAATATATAGACTCTTCCACCCAACTACAACTGAATTCACATTTTTCTCAGCTGCTCATGGAACCTTCTCCAAAATAGACCACATTCTCAGCCACAAAGTGAGCACCAGTAAATTCAAAAAATTCAACATAATTTTCTGCATCTTCTCAGGCCACAATGGAGTGAAACTAGAAATAAACTCCAGGAAGACTCAAAGTAACTGAGTAAGCACATGGAGACTGAACACCACACTGCTAAATGAAGAGTGGGTCATAGAAGAAGTAAGGGGAGAAATTAAGAAATTCCTAGAAACCAACAAAAACAGAGATACAACATATCAAAACATCTGGGACACCCTGAAGGCAGTATTAAGAGGGAAATTTATAGCACTGAGTGCCCACATAAGAAGAACAGAAAACCACCAATTAAATAACCTAATGACACAGCTCAAAGCCCTTGAAAAACAAGAACAATCTAGCCCCAAAGCCAGGAGAAGACAGGAAATCACGAAAATCAGAGCAGAAATTAATGAATTAGAGAATAAAAAAACAATACAGGAGATCAACAAAACTAAAAGCTGGTTCCTTGAAAAAATAAACAAGATAGATAAACCATTGGCCAATCTAACCAAAAGAAAGAGAGAATCAACCCAAATTACCAAAATAAGAGATGAAAAAGGAGATATTACCACTGAGAGTGTGGAAATACGGAAGATAGTCAGAAACTATTTTGAAAAACTGTACTCCAACAAAATGGAAGACCTAGAAGAAATTGACAACTTCTTAGACACATACAACCTCCCCAAATTGAGTCAAGAAGATATCGAAAACTTAAACCGACCAACAACAATCAAAGAAATAGAAACAGCAATAAAGCGTTTACCATCAAACAAAAGCCCAGGAACAGATGGTTTTCCAAGTGAATTTTATAAAACATTTTTAGAAGAGCTAATCCCAATACTCCTCAAGTTATTCCGTGAAATAGAAAGAAACAGGACCCTTCCAAACACATTCTATAAAGCCAACATCACACTAATACCAAAACCAAATAAAGAAAGCTCAAGAAAAGAAAACTATAGGCCTATATCATTGATGAACTTAGATGCAAAACTGCTAAACAAGATACTACCAACGTGCATTCAAAACCACATCAAGAAAATTATACACCATGACCAAGCCGGGTTCATCCCAGGGATTCAAGGCTGGTCCAACATACGAAAAACAATACACGTAATTCACCACATAAACAGACTCAAAGACAAAAATCACATGATCATCTCAATTGATGCTGAAAAAGCATTTGACAAGATCCAACATCCATTCATGCTAAAAGCACTACAGAGAATTGGAATAGAAGGAACATACCTCAAAATCATTGAGGCAATATACAATAGGCCCACAGGCAGCATCATATTAAATGGAGAAAAACTGCAAGAGTTCCCACTAAAGACAGGAACAAGACAAGGATGTCCATTATCACCTCTTCTGTTAATATATTACTCGAGACTCTAGCCAGAGCAATAAGGCAAGAGAAGGAAATCAAAGGGGTAAAAATAGGGAAAGAAGAACTAAAACTATCCCTTTTTGCAGATGACATGATACTATACTTAGAAGACCCAACAAACTCAACCAAAAAATTCATAGAACTAATCAACAAATTCAGTAAGGTGTCTGGATACAAAAT